>JAFLJL010015350.1:0-26967 GCA_018398815.1 Conus ventricosus
GCTGTTATTGGAGGCCTAAGTGTAGGATACACAATGCTTGGTAAAAGCCTGTTAAAAATAAAACCAGCAGATCTTGGCAAACTAGACTTTGAGGATTCAGCAAAGCTAATTGCTGTTATAACAGCTTCATTTGCTACGAAAGATTTTCTAGTTAAGCAAGGGAATAATTCCTGACAGTATCAATATGTAAAATTAAAAAAATACATTTATAAAAATGGCCCTTTACTCGTAATGATGATAGGTGGCGCTGTGGTTAATGTGCTTGCTTTTAGCGGAAGTAATTACGCATTTAGTAAACTGCGGGATGACGGTGAGAGAAAAAACATAACAAAGCTATGGGCAACTAGCAGCTGCACAAGATCACTATGAAAAGCAGAGAATTGAGCAGTTAGTTTTATAACGACAAACTGAAAAAACAGGGGCATGCAGCTTACACATTTAAAGATGTTGATCAAGCAATAAAAGAATATTATCTTGTAACAGGCAAACCAATCGAGACATTGCCCCCGCCAAAATTCAGTGACTTTTATCACCCATCAAAAAAACAAAAGATGCAAGAAATCGTGTTTATTGTCTTTGGGATGACCGTTGTGTAAATTTTTTTGCACATAATATTGGCTGAATAAAAATGAACAAAATCTATTATTCGCCAAAGGATATTGGAAGGGAATCACGGCAATAAAAAAAGCTAAGCCAAGCAGGCGGAGTCAGTGAACAAACAGCAAAGGAATGGTTATCTAAACAAGCGATTTTGGCAAATTTATTTACCTGCGCCTAGACGAATACAGAGACCACACTTTGTGAATACAATACCGAACGACACCCATCAAATGGATCTCTATATTTACCCCATGATACGATTAGACGAAAAAGATTTAAGTACGCACTCACAGTCATTGACATAGCTTCAAGATACAAAGATGCGGAACCATTAACACAAAAGAGTGCTTCTGCTGTTGCTGCTGCCATACAACTGATATACCAACGAGGCCCGCTAACTTATCCTCGCATGATTCAAGTCGATGATGGAAAAGAATTTAAAGGCCAAGTGAATCAATTATTGTTAAAACATAGAGTTACCATTAAAAGAGGCATTCCGGGAGTTCACAGATCACAGGCTTTAGTTGAAAACTTTAACAAACAGTTATCTGAAAGACTTTTTTCCTACCAGTATCACAGAGAGCTGATTGACAATTCTCGCAACACAGAATGGGTTAGAAGACTGCCCTCAGTTTTGCGCGCAATGAATAATGAAGAATTTAAAGGGCTAAAACCAGTACAAAACAATCAAAAAACAAACAATAAATGTTGCTGAAGACTCTAGTACAACCAGCAAACATTACCGTTTGGTTTAAAAGTAAGGTACCTTTATTTACCGGGGGAAGCAGAAGGGGACACACGCATCAGGGCAACAGATCCGGTTTGGAGTGTTGATCCATATGAAATAAAAAGAATTGTAAAAATGAATCCGCCGTGTATTATTTTACGAGAAACTGACACAACAAAACGACCAGCCCCCCAAAGATCTTTTTTGAAGGAAGAACTGCAGATAATCCCACCAGACACAGTTCCAGTTGCTTAATTAATTTTTAATTTACATAAAATTAAAGCTCAGAACGAAACAAGAATGATAAATGAAGAGAACTTGGAATTGATACGGGAATTATATGATGCGAATTCTATTATTAAGGACGCATTTACGAGGATTTATCGGTACAAAGGCAATGCATCCAGATCACCTACAGCCCAAATTCCCAAATTTTGATCATCAGATATGGGGAAAAGAATATCTTGAAATAATAAAAAAAATTCGAGCGCATCAAGCAAACATGAAAAATAATTTGGGTGAATTGTATAATGATATGAATGAGCTTATAACAAAACTTGAGGAAAAATATGAAGAAGATATATAATTATGCCGTTCTCCAGTGCCCAATTGCATATGAAAACTCTGGATTAACAAATACTCGTTTTGTGTTTGTTCTATCTAATGACTTCTTTGTTACAACAGTTGTGTTGATCTCATGTAGATTAGATCGTAGTTTTACGTTGTCATGACGAAAAGTCTTATTGTCAAACAATGCTTCTTTGTAGTTGTCATGTGATATGTTTGACTGCACAACACTGCGAGATATTCCCTTTGCTTTTTTGATAGTTTTTTTTTGGCACGAAAGACTGTACATTTTTGACCTTAACCCAACACACTCCTTAATCACCCCTCCAGATAATTCATCCTTCATCTTTCCTAAAAAACCTTTTTATTGACGGCTGAATGCAAAGGCGAATCTTTAGGGTAATCAGATGTGTCGTACCATCCGCATGCCCTTTAGCTACTTCTATTTCCATGTCTTTATAGATATCTTCACTAGGGATATCTATAACAAAACTATCTGTATCTGTGTAAAGTACTCTGGACTCAGGATACAAGGGTTTTTAAAATAGTCATAAAGAAATTCTAACATCAAAAGCTTTGATAATTCTAAAACAGTAAACCCAATAAAAACGGGTTTGTCAATTTGACTTTCTTTTTCTTCATCATTATGCCAAAAAGCTGATCATGAAATCTTCTGAAGTCCTGATAATTAGGTTTAGAAGTCAGCTTAATTGCTTCGTTCTCTCTGGTGACCAATCTGACATCTTTACGCTTGTGCGGATTTTCCATAGTCTTTCCGAAACAGCTGTTGTTCATCAGCTTGAAAAAGTCTTTTTCTGAAGCATCTGTGGAATTAGTTCTGAGATCAGTGTTCTTCATGATGTATGGTTTCATGAACTGTTCTTGGATCAAAGCAAGATACGATGAACTGCGTCAACATTAAACCAGTCATAAATAAAATTGTAAGAAAGTCAGTAATGACCAACATAATTTTTTTTGTTACGAAGATTAGGCACAAGATTAGGCGGCTCTGTTTTTTGCCATCTTTTAGACTTACTGCTGGCTAATGGATAGTCATTATGCGAGGCATGGAGTTCCTAGGATATTCTAAGTCAACTTCTAAATGTATCCACGCCTGTTGATCGGCGTCAAACTGCTTCAAGGGCGGCACTTTAATGCTCTTGACATATCTTATGCGTAGACCGGGGGGGGGGGGGGGGGGTCCGTCGTGTACATATTTAAATTACGTAAGTAGGAAGTGATTGCCCATATAGCCCAACCAAACAGATTGTTTTGCATCTAAATACTGAGATAGTTAGACCCTTTTACTCTGATCATAATCATCTAGGTATTTTTTGTTGTTTGCCTTTACAGTACTGATGCGACTCCAAACTAATTCCCCCACGCATCCGTTTTCAATCATCTGAATCAATGGTAAATCAGACAATAAATCAAATCTTGTACCCAGTAAACCTTTAAGAAAGCAACCCACGCAACCCGGGCGCAAAATGTTAATGCGCAGGAACCAGGCTATAATGTTTCAATTGCAGGTCTCCTATAAGTTTCAAAGACGTCCCGCCAACAAAGCATGTATCGGCCTCCAAGTATGCATCATGAAGTCTCCCATCGTTTTTTACACTCTAACTTCTGCCACTCATCTTGACATGCTGTAAACAGAATCACTAATGCCCTTATCATCTAGGACTAGAAAAGAAATCCCGTCTTTAGGCCGGAAGTGTATCTTCGTCAAAACCTTTTCCCAACTGTTCATGTATTCAAAAGGGTTAAACACCCTTTCTAACAAGAGTGGGTATCAAAATATTCTTCCTGTTATTGGCAAGAACTTTAAGGAATCATAGCCAGTGACTCTAGAGATCCCATCAAGTGGTGCATAGAGTCTTATAAAGACATGTTATTTCAAGTTAAACCATGTACATTTTTTCCTGATGACTGTGCAATGCATGCTACCTGAATTTGCTGGTTTTACTGCTCGCATATATAAGATGAGAAGTCTAACCATCCAAGTTATGAAAGAAATGGGCAGCTTCCATGTCTTTTGGTCCTAACTTTAAGTTGAAGATTGCATTTACTGTGCGCTGCTCCTCTGAACTTTTCGCTAATGTGACTGGTCTCTTACTGTTTGGAATTGGCATCCCACTGTTAACAAATTCTAAACCACAAATCCAACAATGTGTGGCTGATTTATACTGTTCTTGGGTCTTCCAAACGTCATTATGAGTTCAGATAAGTTTAGATTATTAAACAGCAGGCGTTACGCACTATGCTGCATGCGTTTCCAAGAATGTTTTGTCAGCATCTGGTCCTCCAATATAATTCTGGTTCTGAATGGGCACCATCCGACCTAACATAACAAAAGCAAATGAACAGATCTGATGATTACTCATTAAGACTGTTTTTCGGGAGTTTTTGTGGTGCTGGCCCTTCATAAGGGACAATAAGCGACTCGAAGTCTGCGTAAAGCTACGTATGGACTTGTTTGCAGCCGTTTCCAGTTCTTAAAACAAACTTTAGATCCAGGTGGGGGCGTAAATTAGTTCTGTCTTACAGACTAAAAACAGAACTTTACAAATGTTTTATATGTTCAAGCGCGGCTTGACCGAGGAGTGGAATTCTTGTTAAACATTTTCTACAGAATTCTTGTTTATGTTTCATGCTTTGAGAGTATGCGCCAATAATCTACTCATTGTTCGTATCAATGTGTAATGTGTGTAGCCCTGCTGTGAAAAAACATCAGTAGTAAGTCAGCAACATGATTTTTGTCTGGTTTCGCGCCAATCGATGGATGTTTTTGGACACTCTTATTAGGCAGTAGATTTGTTTCCTCATCCCATGTTCGATATATAACAGTTATAGTTTTTTTTGTTCTTCAAACTGATCATTTGGTCTACACCTAACAAGAAAGGATATTCCAATCGAAGTTGAGATCTTTGATGTAACTCCAATAGTTAGACACTCTCCTCTGCGTTTTTGCGACGTGATGCAGCCTTGCAAGAACGCACCACATAAACATTTGTCGTCTGAATTCTTTATGTTTAGAACTGCTCTTTACGATATCCCAATGCTGGGGGCAGTGAATGTAAGCCTTGCCTACAATCGGTGCATACTTAGCCTGTTTTAATCTGATCTCTAAGACTTCGCCCTCTGCCCACCAGAGCCTCTCATTTTAGCTTCTACAGCGGCCGCATCACACTTTGCAAGCAGTTGGTCTGCCCAAAACCGGTTTAAGTCATTATGAAAGAATAACCTGCTGTTGAGTCGAGACCCAGACTTCTAGATTTCTTCATTTATTTGTTATATAGTCGATTAAAAACATCTAACATCACTTTAAACTGGCGGGTCTATTGTAGTTTGCCTGAACTTGAGAAATAGCATGATCAACACTTGCCTGTACGTTTGTTGGGATCAATGACTTCTAGTTAAATATCATTTAAAGCTTTTGACAAACGCTCTCCTCCCTTAAGCATTCTTCCAACAATTCGTCTGGTCCTTCATAATATCTCAGCCAATGTAGAGTTTCTTTTCTTACTCAAAATATTATTAAATTAAAAAAAATACTTATCAAATCAATATCAACGGTTCTTTTTGTAGCTTGGACTCATAAACTAAAGTATAAACGCCCTTTGGTGTTGTTAATGTGAGCTGTTTAGAACAGAGTTTAATGTCTCGTTTACTTTTTTTAAACATTCCTTTTTTTTATCTGCTTGGTGTCTGCTGTTGAGAAAAACTTGCCTGCCTTTTTTTGAAGATCAAACCTTTTTTTTCTTTATGGTCCATCAAAAATCGCCTGTAAACGACTAAAATCTTCATTCCGTGATGTTTGAGTCCAACTAGCGCATATTTTATTTGTCAGTTTGAACGAAATGCGACTAAGTTTTAGCTGTTATTAGTGAACCATAGCTGTGTGCTTTTTGAGTTAGTTTTTAAATTTTGCCAGCAGCACTACAAGCTAAAGAACACAGGCCAAGAGCTTAAAGACAACCGCCTAGAGGTAAAGCTGCGGTGCACCTACGGACCCTGTTGCTAAGGCGACCAACAACTCGTTCCTGCTGATAAGCACTAAAAGTCATGCTCCAGTAATTAACATATGTAACAGCATTAAAGCAGCAGAATACTACCTTCGTTTGGTTTTGCTGTATTTTGAAAGGTTTTGCTTCTAGTTACTTGTGCATTTTTGCGTAATGTTTGTTAATCTGAAAGTTTTTAATGATGGGGTTTCTACTATCCCTTCGTTTGGCGACTCTGGCGCTGTAAGGCACATTTGGATAAACCTGAAGCAGACATCTTTTTAAAAAAATGAAAAAATAATTTATAATGTATATCTTTAAATCTGTTATCTTGAATATTCAGCTGCGCATCATCTATTAAAAACAAATGTCCATAAGTGTTTAATCGCATCTTTTCTTTATAAATTTGAATGTTCATTCCCTCTTTAAACCAGTTCTACTCTCTCTCGACCACGTCCATGCAACTGATTATCCTCTGTCGATCTTAGTTCAAATCCATAAACCGTATTTTTGTTGTTAAATAATCATCGAGTCTAACATGTGAAAGGTGTAGATCTTTAGACACAATGTCTACTGTTGGACTTCTCCAACCACCCACCCCCAAGCAATTTTTTTTATTTCATCAAATACGATAAGTGTTTAGCGCCGCTTAAGCGTAGATTTGGTTAGGGCTGCCCTCAATCGAACATAGTACTTTCGTTATTTTAGGATTAAAAACTTTCACTTCCTCTTTTTGAATGGTTTCTCATCTTCACACTAGCAAATAATAATACCTTTAAGGCGATCGTGCTGCGGCACTAAACTAAAATTCCATATAGTGTCTGCCCTGCTTCTGGGATATGTTGTATGATGAATCACTCTTTCGTAATATATTGCTAATTTTGACTGATATTGTTGCTCAATCAGCCTTGCTAATGAGGGTTGCAACTAACGTCAAACTCTAACGAGATGTCAGAAATGCTGTACTTTGCTCCGGTCCTGATGATATGAATAAACGGCGGCTGAATTTCATTAAAGTTTATTCATATGACAATCTGTCTTTTAATCTCCTTGAAAGTATGGCGCATGCGATTTTTACCACTCAAAATTTAAGGGAATGGAAAAGCGATTTCCATACGCAAAAATTTAGAGCTAGAGACTTTTTGCTGCTTTTTACATCTGACCCGAGTGCGAGCCGCCTATACTAAGTTTTAGTAATTCTTCATTTTCGATTCCTTGAAACGCAAGATCATCCCTTTCATTCTCGGTTAGCCATAGATCAGAATAGGGTAAAAATATGTCTGCATTGTGTAAAGAAAATATTTCTTGCCCCCCTCAAGTTTTATAGAAATTTCTTAAAGACGATTGCCCGTCCCAAATCTGGACACCTGTCCCTGGTTGTGCCTGCTCTGAATGTGAGTTCTATTTTTGAAAGTGTAAGTCGCGCAGAGCCTGGCACAATCACTTCATCAGCATCCTAGGTCTGGAAATTTTGACAGTAAGAATTGATCCGCATCAATAGTAGATGGATTATTTGAACAGTAATATTCCATTTATTTCCCTTCACGCCAAAGGGTGCACTTTCAGTCTTCTATGCGGGTCAAAGATTGAACCATATGCTTGATGACATTTTTTTATAAAACAAAATAAAAAGTTCACCTATTTAAAACATGGCAGATTGAAGATTATGAATGTCCTGATCCTGGAGACGACATGAGTGAAATGGCTCCTTTGTACAGCATCGCTCACGCTCTCAAGTGCGGAGTGAAATAACAAAAGTCATGTTAGATCATTGTACCAAAATTTTAGGCCTTGAACCTCCCAAGTTTTAGACCCTAATGATTTTGAACGAGTGATGATGGCCAATTGTTTGTAAGAAACGACCAAGACAACGTGTTCAGCCTTACAACTAAAAACGAGACCCCATTAAAGTTTTTAGCCCTGAGTACAATTAGACAAAAACTCAGTGTGAGCGTACAAATCGCCTTGGCATTTCTAAAACCAAAATTAGATAGGGATGCAGTTGCTAAACTTCAAAAACACCTACAGGAACTCCCAACAGATAACCAAATACAAACGACATGAGACAGATAGTCAAAGATTTAAGTCAAACAGCAAGGGGAATAATAGAAGCAGAAAACCAGTTTTTTCAGAAAGACACGTTTCCAACAACAATAGATGCCGAAACCAGTTTTTTCTTTCCCGAAGAAACAGTAATCCAAAAACAATTGATTGTTTTCTTTCATTGCCTATACGAGAATTATTTGCCCCTTATCGTACTTTAAGAACCTTCACGGCAATTAATAACAATTTAGCAAAACTGAGTGAAACTAAATGAGGATATAGAAAAAGAAAAAAAAAACTCGCTGAGGCTGATAAACGCCAACGTAGGGCCTGGGTGTTAACGAAAAAATTACCCAAAGACTAAAAAAACTTGAAGAACTGAGATAGTAAAATAGAAGTGTTTTTTTGTCTCCTAACAGAGAAGACAATTACGAACCAAGTGAGCAGAATAAAGAAACTATCCAAAGAATTTTATCATGAAGACACAAGCTAGCAGAACGAATACGAACACTGTTTAAGAGAGCATGGAGTCACATTAGCAAGCGTTAAAACGGCTTAGGAATTTGCAATAATACACTGGTGATGGCTATTACAGGCCGGCGGTGGTCATCCCGGTGCCTCCACCGCAACCGCCTCCATCGCCGCCTGATAAATCATGGGTAAAAAAACGAGCTTGATCATCTTGCGGGTTATTAAAGAAATTAGCATAAAGCCGCGACGCTTTACCGGGTATTTTTGGGGTGTTGTTAGCTGGCTTTTTCTACTGCAATCAAAGTAGTTGGCTTTATGGCCGAGCACTTATGGGCATTAGTTCTCTTAATATTCGGTTAATTTTAGTAAAATAAAGACCAAGTACTCCTAGGCCAGTTACTCCAAGAACAAGCGCTGTCTTTTTCATATACATGGACATTAATTTTTTTGACTCTTCAACGGCCTTCAGTCAGGCTTTGGGGCCCCGGGGATTGGATGACTTTATTCTTGGGGGCCATCTGTCTTGTTCTACTGCTTGCAATATTACTACGCACCGAATTTATTTCCGTTGTTCCCGAACTTTCTGTTCATTGCCTTGCCACAAGGATTTCATTATTGTAGTTATTATTTGTACCTATCTGGAGTCTGAGGTCAGAAGGCAGCATGTATATAAACCAGTGCCAACAGCAAAGTCTACTTTTCGATCTTGAATCAAATTGTAAAACCTATTGGTATCTTTTAATGCTTGAAGGAAAATCAACCAATGTTAGAATTAATGGCGTCCTCTTAAATTTGCTAAGTATTGTTTTTTTGTGCATCAAAGCCATAGAAGGATCAGTTATGCTCGATCTCGTTTGTGCTTGCGAACCTATCAAACAACCAAACAAAAGTACGAACAGAGTCGTTTATTCGTTCTATTTCTTTTATTTCAGTATATTCCTGCTTTAGTAGGCACTTAGAATGTACTAAAGATAAATGTTGTCCATGCTGTTTTATGCTCTTGCTCTATGGACCCTAGGTGAAACAGCTTGTGCCTGTTAGAGAAATAGATGTGTAAGGAGGATTCCAGTCATAGATATACTTTCTGTCACCCCCAAAAATAAGGGGTGCCTAGACAATGATTAAGATCCGACTTTTGTCTAAAGTCTGTCTTGCCATAATATTGAAATTCGTTAACCAAATCCTTTCAAAAGCCTTACATGGTCTAATTCTGTTGCTAAATGGGATTTAAACGTTTGTCAGTGGTAATGGAGCTTGCGTTCAGGCCAAAACTACGTCTGAAGGTGTATAGAAATGCAAATCTGTACACTGACCTCACCAAAGGAACAGATGATTTAAAATGATCAGCATAACGACACTCCGCACCCAGTGATGCCCAAAACACAGCAAAGTTTAACTGGTTCTTGATAAAACTGCACTCGGATGACTAAACCACACTTTATGGGATTAGTCGTTTTTAATTAGGAGGGTTAAGATATCTGTTTACTGGAGTACTAACCTATAACTATGAAAAGGCGTCAGACTGAGTCACAGAAATGTCCAAGAGTATCTTTTGTTATATATTTTAAGATTGTATGCGGCCCAACAAATAAATTTATTCATTAGTATATTAGAATGCACTCATTTTTTATTTCGTTTTAAAAAAATGTTTGTAACAAAACAAAACAAGGCCGTCCTTCGTTTTTAGAACATGCTATTGATAACGATTGGGGAAAACCAGAAGGGTTTTGCACTTCAGAAATATTTTACAAAGTTGTATGGTTTAAATATTACTGAATCGAAGAAAAATAATAAGATTGAAAAACAAAATTTAATGCAGGAAAAAAGTTAGCCAGTTAACAATACCCGATGGTTATTAGGGGTTTTTGCTCACTAAAGGAAGCAATGATAACTTTGACATTACTCTCAAACTTAACAATGCGAATCTGAAAACAATGTTGACCTTCAAACCTGAAAAAGAAGAAGTAGGTTACTATTTGATAAAGAGCTGGCTAAAATGTTAGGCTTTACAACTGCCGTCGACCCTTTCATGTTTTAGAGTTACGTCAAACAAAACTACTTATGAGGGGAAAATCCGCTCGATCTTGCATTAAATTCATTACTCTATGTTCATTTGGACGAGCTGGCACTGATAAAACTTATATATGGAAGGCCCTCAACTGTTAAGAGCTCTTCCAAATCTGGGAAAGCTGCATATTGCGATTATGAAATTATACAATTTCCTAATTTACAGTTTAAAAGATTAGTTTGTGGAGGGTCGGATCTTTTAAATATAAAAATTGCAGACAAAACAGGGAAAGTCGTGAAATGTGATAACCTGCACATTGTTTTGAAATAAAATAATAAGTTGTACTAAAAATGTCGCGTGGACCAGAAGAACCCGGAGTTACATTAGCACCTTGAGGTGTATAACTTTAGAATTAAAAGACCTTGAAAGACGTTGCGGACTTTGAACAGAATGGTGAGATAGGCGCTTTGTATGGTTTTGAGTACACTAAAGATGGTGATTATAAACGCAAAGGGGTTTGGCGACAAAAAAAATTTTCCCTTTAAACTAGAGCAACTGCGCAATGTAGAAGCAAATAATGCTGGCCAGTATGAATATAAAATATTTCGAAAACCTAACAGCAAAGGGCACTTAGAACCATATTTAGAATGGGACATAAAATTTAAAATTCATAAGCCCATTTACATTTTTTAGCCGTCAAAAAAGTTTCAGAAAAGCATTCAACTCTGGCCCTTTACATGTAAGTCTTATGCCAGAGGACAATAGTCGGGAAAAAGATTGAAATAAAGCCGTATGGGAATAAAACAGTACATCCTCCAAAAGAAGAGAATCAGTTTTGAAAGATGCTTCTACAAAATTACAGTTCATCCGCAAATGAAATTAGGAGACACGTTCACAATGATATTTGAAATTTCTGTCTTAAAAGATGAGGGGAGGATGGGGTTGGGGGCGTTTAGTGACGTCCTTTTAAAAGGAATTCTAATTAGCTGGCAAAACTTAGACGTTGAAAAACTTTAAAATTACTGTCGTCGTTCTTAACAACGGGGAGGATATTAAGCTCATAACAACAAGCAACAAAATCAATATTGGCTTAAATAGAAACAATCTTACGAACTAATTGGGTTAATCTTTCACATTTAGATCTTATAGGTTTTATTATACTGAACAAGTTTTGACAGAGAGTATGATAAAAACAATAACTGGATTAGATTAAAATTTTGTTATAAAACATGGAGCAGACGACTTTGGTGTCAATGCCGATGTTAAACTTTATGATAAAAAAACCCCTCATTGTTTACTGATTTGTGGACAGACTGGTTGGGAAAAAACAATATTTATCCTAGACCTATTACAAACAGTTTATCGCTATAATTTTGATCATATTGTGTTTTTTTTGCCCAACACTTAAATGGGCAAAGCATATCATGATAGAATGTATATATGGGCAATGATGACATATATTTGATTGATCCCAGCAATAAGCTGAGTGGGTGTTAGAACACTTTTATAGACTGTTTGAAGGAAAAGCAGACACTATTATTATAGATGACTGTTCAGCAGAAAGAGACATAGTGAAAAAAAGAAACACTTTGTTTAAAACTGGGTTTCAGGAAGACATGCTTGGGAAAGTGTGTGGATTTTATGTCAAAAATATAACTCAGTTTTAAAAGACTTTAGAGAACGTTAAAGACTGTAGTTTTTTTTCACATGAAAGACAGAGACTCATTTGATGAATGTCTGCGTGAAAATGATGTTATTGAAAAGATCAGGAAAAACGCAGGGTTTAGCAAAAACTAAAATCTGAAAAGTTTAGTAAATTAGTAAATTTAAAACGGATAATCCTACCCAGTATGTTTGTTTGTAGGGTTTACTAGGAGAGAACGTAAAAACGCCGTTTTTAGGGTCGCCGCCCGAACAGGGGAGGGCGGGTGAGCGAATACCGGCGTTTATACGTTCTCTTATATGTTTCAAAAAGGTGCAACCTTTGATAAACTGAAAAATGGTAAATACTATGCAATCCAACTTTAGCTACTTTAAATACAACCAAAAACGAAATAGTAAACAACTGCAGGCATAAATGGAAAATCGTTGTTAGTGGAAACACCCCAAAACAAAAACCTGAAAGCCCCCCAAAATACGTGCCAGTCAACCGCACGTGCAAACAACCGCAAACGGGAGCCCACAGCTATAAACATGGGCGGTGGGCAAACCAAAAACCTTCTGATGACAGAGCAACATCGCTCGAATCAAATTTGTAGCTAGTTTTTAAGATTTCTCTTTTTAAACTGTGTTTTAACTATATTTATATTTATATATTTATATATATATATATATATATATATTATTATTATATATATATAATCTATATTATATATTTATTATATATATATATATATAATGACTTACATAAAAAACGCGGAAAACTTGAAAGGCTAATTTTTCGGGTGATAAGGGGTGATATACAATATTGAACCATTGTGGCAAGTTGTTTGGGTCCAAGACTCACGTGAACGTGAAACATTATGTGAGCAACAATCATTCCGGCATTGGAGGCGTCAACAAAATTGGCAAAACTGGTTGCTGCAATGTGAGGCCACGTGCACACTATGACTTGAGCAAAGTTAACCAGCTACAAGTACGCAGGCTTGCAGCCATATAAAGCCGCGCTACAGGTTCAGTAATCGGACTTGCCGTCTGAGCGCTACAGAGATGCCAAGATACGAGCAGTGGGAAAGCAAATCGTGCCCTAGGCCATCTGGAGTTGGTGTGGATGCCAGGCAGGTCGCAACTTCTTTAACTTGCCACATCTCAACCTTCTATCGTCTGCAGCACCGCAATGCGAGTCACTGGTACCATGATGGATCGTCCCGGCCAGGGCCGTCTCGGGTCACCACACCAAGAGAGGATTGCCATTTGTTTCGAACCCATCTGCGGGAACGGCGGCAAACAGCCGCTAACACTGCTAGACAGGTGCCTGGGGAATCTCAGCATCGAATCAGCCTCAACACTGTGCGGCGGCAATCTTCAGGAGAAGGGGAGGTGGCATGTAGGCGTCCTCACAGAGGTCCGGTATGACACCAAGGACACCGGCAGGACAGGCTGCAGGGGGCAAAGCCAGAATCAACTGGGACAGGCAGCAGTGGGTCGCATACTGTTCTCTGATGAGAGCCGTTTTTGTATTGACAGCTGAACGGTCGTGCAGAATATGTGGGTTCGACCTAGTGAACGTAGCTGACTCCTCATTTGGTAGAGCGGAACCCTGGAGGAGGGCCCGAACGTTTTGGATATGGGGTGCCAATTGGCTTAACCACGCATTGGACAGTCATCTGTCAGAACATTGGCCCTGGCCGGGGGGACAAGGGTGTCTATGCACAGCGCTACATCAACCAGGTGCTCAGACCCCATCCATGTCGTTTCCCTTTTTTTTTGCGCAGCACCAAATGGACATTCAAACAGGACAGCAAGACCACCCACCGCCAGGGCCACCAGCAATTTCTTCAGCATAACATACGTTCAATGTCCTGCCCTGGCCAGCCCTCAGTCCGATTTAAAACCCAATAGATCATTTTTGGGATGAACTTGGCAGTCGGTTGGACTCCTGCGTCTCACGACCAGCAACAGCGGCTTACATCAAAGGCCATGTCCATGGGGGGCTGGGGTGCCAAGGGGAGCATCAACCACCTGTTCCACTCAAATGAGCCGCAGGTGTCAAGCAGTGTCATCGCAATGGTTGGCCACACACGGTACTAGGTTCAAGCTGGTATGTCACGTGACCTTGATTTTCCACACAAAAGACATAGTGCTGAGACATTTTCACACATTACTGTGTAATGAATCAAATCACGTTGAAGTCTCGCTTCACTCTGTACAATTGTGACCTATAAAATTCACCCCAACTTCAGCGCTTGTTTAGTTTTCGCGTTTTTTATGGAAGTCAGTATTATTACTTTCCAGAAATATCTCCATATAACATTTATACATAAAGACAGACAAGTCAACCACGCACGCGCTTGCACACACACACACACACGCACGCACACACCACAGCACACACACACACACACACACACACACACACAACACACACACACACACACACACACACACCACTCACACACAACACACACACACACTCACACAACACCACACACACACACACAACACACACACACACACACACACGCACACATACCTAATGCCATCGCATTGAATAGTGTGATGATCTGGTGTTGTTGTAACTATTCTGTCTCTCTGTTGTATGTTTGTTATGTTTGTCTGTTCGTTTCTCTGTCTGTCTCTCTGTCAATTTGTTTGGATGTCTGTCTATCTGGTCTGTCTGGTCTGTCTTTTCGTCTCCGTCTGCTATCTGTCTCTTGTTTTAGCTGTCTCTCTCTTCTCTCTCTCTCTCTCTCTCTCTCTTCTATCTCTCTCTCACACAACACACACACACCACAAACAAACACACACACACACACAGCACACACACACACCACACAACACACACACACACACTAACATATCTATGCCATCCTCTTGGAATAGCGTTGATCTGGTGTACTTATTCTCTCTGTCCGTTGATGTATCGCATGTTTTTTTGTTTGTCTGTCTGTTTCTCTGTCTATTCTCTGTCATTTGTTTGTTTGTCTGTCTGTGTATCTGTCTGTCGTCTGTCTTTTTGTCAGTTGCTATCTGTATGTCTGTTGTTCTCTCTTTCTACTCTATCTCTTTCTATTCTCTTTCGCACACACTCACACACAACCACACACACACACACACACCACACACATCACACACACACACTCACACACACACAACACACACAACACGATCTATGATTTAGATCATAGATCAGTCTGTCGATCTGTCTGTCTGTCTGTCTGTCGTCTTTTAGTCTGGCTGCTATTGTCTGTCTTGTTTTGCTTCTATCTCTCTCTCTCTCTCTCTTTCGCTATCTCTCTCTCCTCATCTCACACACACACAACCACCAAATACACACAACACACACTACACACACTCTTCACACACACACAACACCACACACACACCTACACACACAACACACCACACACACACACATGCTAACGTCTTACATCTCAGTCACTTTCGGGGTCACCTGCTTGCATTTCTTCTCTTGAACATTTCACTGCTGACAGATCAGTTCAGCCACAACGGTCAAATCATCTCTATACCAGAGGTGAGCTGACAGCTTGACGTGAGCCCCAGCACTGGAGCACACAGCAGTGTGGATAACATGTTACCATCGAGGTAGAGGAGTTGTTATGCCTAGTCTGTGGCTCAGGCCGCTTTGTGGCGGTGTGGCGAGCAAGGGTTGGGATCTAGGCCTAGTAGTGGTCTGGACGGGTCCTCCTCTTGAAATTGTCAAAGATTAGTTGTGGTGGTCGCTGATCAGCAAGGATCTCTCTCTCTCTCTCTCTCTCTCCTACTCTCTCTCTCTCTCTCTTCTCTCTCTCTCTCTCTCTCTCTCTCTCTCTCTCTATCTCTCTCTCTGTCTGTCTGTCTGTTCTGTCTGTCTGTCTGGTCTGTCTGTCTGTCTGTCTCTCTCTCTCTTGTTTGTGTATGTTATGTATGCATATATATGTTGGCATGTATGTATGTAAGTATGTATGTATGTATGTAGTATGTTTGTAGGTTTGTTTGTATGTGGTATGTATGTATGCAGGCATGCATGTATGTGTGTGTGTGTGTGTGTGTGTGTGTGTGTGTGTGGGTGTGTGTGTGTGTGTGTGTGTGTGTGTGTGTGTGTGTGTGTGTGTGTGTGTGTGTGTACTTTCACAACATATATGTATCTGGATGCGTGGTGTCTGTTAAATTCCCACAGATATACATTTAATTTACAATATCACACCACACACGCACCCACACTCTCACACACGCACGCACACGCACGCACAAACACACATACACACACACACACACACACACACAACACACACACCACCACACACAACACGCATGCACGCACGCACGACGGCGAACCCAAACACACACACACACAACACACCCACACCACACACACACACACACACACACCCACACACACACCAACCCTCACTACTCACACACACACTTACACACACTCACACGCACACACACGCACGCATACACACACACACACACACATACACACTCACACACGCCACACACACGCATACACACACAAACACACACACATGCATACACACACAAACACACACACACACACACACAAAACCACACACACCACACACACATCTAAATCCATCCTCTTGGAACAGTGTGATGATCTGGTGTTTTTTGCAGTTATTCTCTCTGTCCTTCTGTTGTTTTTGTTTTGTCTGCTTGTTTTCTATGTCTGTCTCAATGTCAGTTGTTTGTCTGTCTGTCTGTTGGTCTGTCTGTCTGTCTGTTTCTGTCTGTCTGTCTGTTGTCTGCCTGTCTGTTTGTCGGTCTGCCATCTGGGTGTCTGCTATGTGTCTGCCTGTCTGCTTCTCTGTCCTCTCTGTCTCTGTCTCTTTTCTCTCTCTCTCTCTCTCACTCTCTGTTTCACACACACACACACACACACACACACACACACACACAACACACACACACCACACACACACACACACACACCACACACAAACACACACACACACACATCACGTTAATATATCTAATGCACCCTCTGGAATCGTGTGATGTTTCTGTGTGTTCTGTCTCAGAGTTTAGTGATTTTTACCTGAGGGAAATTATTGGCAAGCTTACTGGTGGTTCTCCATCAGCCCAGGGACTGACTGGTAGTTGTGGTGGGTGCTGAGTGTCTCTGAGTTGTCATGTCTGGTGGAGTGATTGATAAAATTTTTTGGGGTGTTCAACACACATTTGTTAATATGGGGCGGCATAGTGTGATGATCTGATGTTTTTTGTAGATATTCTCTCTGTCTGTAAGGATGTTTGTTTGTTTGTCTGTCTTTTTCGCTGTTGCTCTTGTCCTTTGGTTGTATGTCTGTCTGTGTATCCGTATGTCTGTCTATCTTTTAGGTTTGCTATCTGGCTGTAGCTATCAGGCTGTCGGCTGTCTGCCTGTCTTTCTCCTCTATCACACACACACACACACACACACACACAAACACACACACACACACCACACAACACTCACACACACACTCACAACACACTCACACACACACACACACACGCGCGCGCGCGCGCACCACAACCACACAGCACCCATCACTCACACACTCACACACACAAACACTACACACCCACACCACAACCACAACTCACACAACCACCAATCACACACGAACACACACACACTTACACACACACACACACACACACACACACACCACACACACACACACACACACACACCACACACACCACACACATGCAAACGTCTTATTCTCAGTCACTCTCAGGGTCACTGCTTGCATTTTATTCTCTTGGGGACATTTCACTGCTGACAGATCAGTTCAGGGTCAAGTCATCTCAATACCAGAGGTGAGCTGACGCTTGTCGTGAGCCCCAGCAACTGGAGCCAAAAAGCAGTGTGAGAACACATGTTACCATCGGAGGTTAGTGGAGTTGTATGCCCAAGTTGTGGTCTCAGTCCGCTTTGTGGCGGTGTGGGGCAAGGGTTGGGATAGGCCTGTAGTCTGTCTGACGGCGTCCTCCTCTTGAAATTGACAAAGATTAGCTGTGGTGGTCGCTGATCAGCACGATCTCTCTGTCTGTCTGTCTGTCTGTCTGTCGGTCTGTCTGTCTGTGTCTGTCTCTCGCTCTCTCTCTCTCTCTCTCTCTCTCTCTCTCTCTCTCCTCTCTCTCTCTCTCTCTCTCTGTTACTGTGTATGTATGTATGCATATATATATATAAATATATATATTTATATATAATATATATATATATTATATATATATATATATATATATATATATATAATATATAGTTTAAACAGTTAAAAGAGGAATCTTAAAAACTATACACATTAATTTACATATCACACACACACACACAACACACAAACACACAAACACACACCACACACACACACACACACACACTACAACAACACACTCACAGATATCTAACTCACGTACTCATGCGCTCACACACACACAACACACTATTTGAACAAGTCTGCAAGAAAATCAAAGTATTTTCTTCATCGGTTAATTAGCATCTTCATTCTCTACTTTATTAGTGACGTGAGTTGTTCTTTTGGATTGTTGTTTGTTCACTTCTGTATCTTTTCTATTGTTTTTGTTTGTTAATCAATTCAGTAATTTTCAATTCTGTGATTAGTGCTTTTCAGCAGAGCTAGTAGGATTGTTTTTACTGAAAATTCTCATTTAAATTATTGATTAAAGTTAATTTTTGTATATTGTGTTGCATCTCTGAGGAATTACGAATCGGCGGATCCTTGTGTATATTGACTACTTGCCAGTGTTGTTACATTTTAAATCATGCCTTTGACTTTAGGACTGTGCTTGGCAAGTAAACAGGGACTCCGTGTAGGGTATCTGAACTTTTAACAGTGCAGTAAACAAAAAGATGACATTGCAGTGATTCTTTCATAATTCAGGGAGGCGTTTCATTTGTTTTGTTTTGCTGAGTCGCGCTTATCTGGGCACATATTAGACAGTGATTTTTTGTTCCAGGTTACCAAATAACAAGATTAGACCCAGTTAAACCAAAAAACGGGATTACTCGTATATTCAGCTTTTTCCCTTTAAACGTGTAAGAGGATTGAAAAATTTTGAGATTCATGAGTGGAATCACTTTGGATGGAAATAAAAATTAAAAGGTAACAAACCACTTCTAGTCGGATTTATGTTTTTGAAATCCCTCTGAAACCATCGTTTGGCAAGACAATTTTAATTTGTAATGGATGAAGTTACCATGATAAACTATGAAAAAATTTATTTTGGGAGATTTTAATATTGATTTGTTTAAAATCTCAACAGAAGGGTTTCAAAACTACAACATACATGGCCTACAGCAGTGGATTGACAAACCTACAAGAGTAACTGAAACATCTGCTACTTTAATTGACCACGTTATTTCTGACAAACTTAAAAAAACAAAACATTGTAAAAGTTTGTTCTCCTCCATGTGGCTGTAGTGACTTTAAATCCTGTATGTTTCACTTGGTATAAAACACACATAAAATTTCCTAAGGTAGGGCATAAAATCATATACTACGAAACTTTAAAACTTTATTGAAGAAGATTTTCTGCTGATCTAGCAAATTCAACATTAAAATACATATATCAGATAAGGGATCCAGACGAAGCAAGTGAATTTGGGATAAATACTTTTAATTCTGTATACAATAAACACGCTCCATTTATAAAGAAAGCGTCAGACTAGATATAAAAACCCCCGTGGATATCTAAAGAAATTGACCCCCGAAAGATATAACAGGGTTTTTTCTAAGTGTTTCCCGGGAAAACAAAAAAAAGAGTTTAAAAACAAAGAAATAAAGTTACTTCTTTGAAGCGAAAGTCTAAACATAACTATTTCAAGAAATTGTTAGTTTCCACAAAGGATACCGGGAAAAATTTTGGGAAAAGCTATAAATATGTTGAATATAAGCATGTGTCAAAAAAACAGCACATCATAACAGATATCACTCCCGATGACTTAAATGATCATTTTTCAACATTGCCAGTAAAATCATAACAAATGACAGGTCTAGTCAAAATGATCTCTTTCATTTAAAAACAATATATTGATTCCAAGAAATTTTTTGTCCCTTCACCCTACCCTACATGACGATAACAGATGTAAACAAAAGCCTATCTTTTTTGAAACAGACTGGTACTCGTGTTTTGATGAGATTGACGGGAAAATATTAAAACGTTTTTCCCCAGTTATTGTTGACTCATTAACATATCTATACAATTTGTGTGTCGAAAAAAAAAGTTTTCCTTGAATTTAAACAAGCTAAAGTTTATACCACTTTATAAATCAGGTGAAAATTCTAATCCCTGAAATTTACAGACCAATTTCAATCTTATCAATTCTTTCAAAACCTTTAGAAAAGCACGTTCAAAATTTGTTGTACTCCTATCTTATGAAAAATGACATGATTCATGAAGATCAGTCTGGTTTTCGTCAAAACCAATCATGTCATACTTCTCTAATACAACTCATTGATAGTGTTTTAAACAATATTAACCAAAATAAATTCACTGGTATACTTTTTGTTGATTTCGAAAAAAGCTTTCGACGTTATAAACCACGATCTTTTGTTAAAAAAACTATTGTGCTATAACTTAACAAAGATTTCATAGATTTGATGTCATCTTTTCTTTAGATAGAAAAACAGTTAGTATTTGTAAATAACCACAGCTAAGTTTTATGCCGTCAAATACGGAGTCCCACAAGGTTCTGTTTTAGGGCCTCTGTTATTTTCCATTTATGTCAATGATTTGCCTTGTTTTGTAAAATGCAATTGTGAAATGTTTGCAGACGACACATCTTTACATGCAGCAATTCAGATCCTTACAAAAAATAGAGGATCTTCAAAAAAAACTTTTCAAAAGCTAATTACTGGACAAAATTCAACCACATGTCCTTAAACACAGGAAAACTAAATGTATGTATGCCTGTGTTAGGCAAAAACGAAAAAAGATGAAGACTCATTTTCAACCACTATTTATTGATGGAAAAGTAATACACGAAGTACAATCACACAAAACTTTTGGGGAGTCATTGTCGACAAAGATTTGTCTTGGACAGACACCATTACAGCCTTGGGAAAGCGTTTGTCTAGAATAAATTTTCAATTAAGTAAAATAAAAAACTTTCTTGATGCTCATTCTCGTAAACTATTCTTTAGTGCCCATGTTTTACCCATTGTTGATTATGCTTCAACTTTATGGACGCTGCAGTGAGACAAAATTTGAAATTGATTCATCGCATGTATAAAAGAGCTATAAAGTTGGTGTTTTTTAAAATCAAATTCTCAAACCCACTGAAGACTATAGAAAATGAATATACTCACTTTCCGTATAGACTTTTTTTCAAAGGCAGTTTTTGATGCACAAGACTTTAAACGGAGATGCTCCTAAAAAGATAATTAAAACACATTCATAATAAATAAATTCAGACACAATCACTTACTTATGCTTCCAAGACCTAGAAAAAAACCCTATTTAAATCAAGTTTCCTTTATTCTGGTGGAAACGTTATGGAATGGTCTTTCACCAAATTAAAAAGGGTATGACAACCTTAAAACATTCAAAAAAAATCTTAAAGTTTATCTCAAAGAAAACAGAAATAATGACTTATAATTGTTTTCCCAAATTTGCTGTAATGGCTGTTTCCCTTTGGGATGTTTTTAAAAATTGTCAATAATGATTGTATTTGATGGCAAAAATGTACTGATAATGTTTAAAAAGAATTTTGTATGCGTGTATATGCTACTTTGTATACGTACATACGCAGAATTGCTAAATGCGCAAAATTAATTGTTTGAAGTTCAGTGATTTAATTTTTTTTTCTTCCTTATCCATTGCATTGTTTGTATTCCTTTCCCCTCCATCCACTTCTTCTATTATATTATTAGCATTGTTAAGATGGCTGAATGAAAAAAAATGATTTAGTTCGCTTTTTCAATGTTTCATCTATAAATAAAATTTTTGAATTGAATTGAATTGAATTGAATTGAATTGAATTGAATTGAACACACACACACACACACACACACAAAACACACAAAACACACACACACACACACACACACACACACACACACACTCACGCACGCACGCACAGACATACACAATACTTACCTACGATATCTACATAAAAACTTACACACACACACACTCACACTCACACACACACTCACTCACACACACACACACACACACACACACACACACACACACACACACACACACACACACACACACACACACACACACCCACATACACACACACACACACACACACACACAACAGAGAGAGAGAGAGAGAGAGAGAGAGAGAGAGAGAGAGAGGGGAGGAGGAGAGAGAGATGAGGGGAGAGAGGAGAGAGAGAGAGAGAGAGAGGAGTGAGAGAGAGTTTTGACACTTCGACACTTTGATATTTTATTCTCATTACCAAAGAGGTCTTTTGACAAGGAGGGGGGGAAGGAGGTAAAGGGACAATCATATTTCATCTTTTCTTTCATTGCAAACAAATACAAATAGTACCCCCCTTCTTCCCAATTTGCATCCTGATCAAAGGTTAACAAAAAACATATTATCATCCCTAACATACTGAATGCCCGTGCACACAGGAGTGATACTGAACGTTAGTAAAAAGAAAAACCACTAAATAAACAGAAATTGTAAGACTGACTTGACCCTCCACTCACATAATAATATTGCATCTTACCGATCTCCTCCATATGAGATGAAAAGGTATTGTTCATTCATACATCTCTATGATGGATTAAATTTTAAAATTTTGAATATCCTTCATCTGTCTGGTTTTCAGTGCTTCAGCGATGAAAATTATTCGCAACTGATTTCCCTTTTCAAATTTTCATTTGATGGGTAAGAGACAGCCAGATTTGTCTTTTAGCTTTTGTCTACCTGGAAAAATGGCAATTTGCCCGCAATTCATTATATTCTTTCAGTGGAACGAATCAATAATGTGTCTACATGCAGGACAAGGTGACTTGTGTGTTCCACATTTAAACCATCTTTTGTTTTGCATTAAAATCTAAAGTTCTCAGCTTGAATCTTGGTAATATATTTGCGCGCGGCGGTGTGTGTGTGTGTTGTGGTGTGTGTGTGTTGTGTGTGTGTGTGTGTGTGTGTGTGTGTGTGTGTGTGTGTGTGTGTGTGTGTTGTGTGTGTGTGTGTGGTGTGAGAGAGAGGAGGGGGGGGAGGGGGCACAGACACTGACAGATTCAACAGACTGTGAAGCAGCACCGTCTCTTTGCTCCCGGTGAAATCAAACAGGGGAGACAAGCAGAGAAGAAGGAAAGGGAGAGTATGAAGTTGGGAACGCAAAGGAACACCCCTTTTGACATGGCGGTGTGAAGGTAAGGTTTAACCTATCCTCCTTCTCATCTATCTCCTTACCCCCCACCCCCACCCCTCTCCACGCCCCAAATTAAACCTGACCTAGAATTTAGTATTTCCCCTAGTTCACGGGGGAAAAGAGGTTTATGTAATCCTTTCTTGGGGTTTTCTTTGGTAAGTACAGTAAGGGGAAGGAGATTCAAGAGATCACCCAAAGTGGGAGAGACTGATGAATCCAACGCGTCAGTTCCCGTACGACTGTAATTCCCCAACCGAAGACGCTCTTTTTTTTCCGTCCCCTTCGAGACACTTGTTAAAGGCCGAACAAACAAGGCTTACACATTTCTAAACCAACATTTTTGTTGTTTGTAGTCCAAGCAGGGCATATATCAAACTTATGTAATAGGGTTAAATAGGGAAAATGAAGTTCCAGAAAGTGATGACGTCATTTTTGCACAATTGTGTGGTGTGTGTCATTGTTTGAATACGCCTGACCACTTGTGTACAAGCTTTAATGCCGTATCTACATTATCTACAGGAAAATACACCTAGTCGAGTTTGGTATTAAAAGAATGGTCGGGAAATTTTCCTATTCAGTTATTCAAAAGCACAGATATATTACATTTTTCGTGACAACAACTAATTATCAAACCTAACAGCCCATTGTAATGGCCACTCAGCAATGCCGAAACATTGTTGCCCGACGGCTTTACACAGATGACATTCAGTTCGCCGAGTACAGCACGGTTAGCTGGCTGGTGGGGAAAACAGCCTGCAGAAAACACGCCTTTCCCTGACCTGCATTCACGGGGTTGGGCCCCTGCAGCTGCGGGCGAGCTGTAAACTCCCCTTCCCCTCAAAACTAGTGGCTTGCTTGAACAGCTGTGGACGATGATGAACAAGTACTTTCCCCATGGGGGGGAAATCCCCACGGAGCGAGGCATAAAGATCCACGAACGAAAGCTTTCAAGTTTCCCAAGATTTGATTTCTTTGCCCCTCTGTTGAGTATGGGGTTTTTAGAAAACTACGATAAACGATACAGGAGATTTAACGCTTGTTGGCGTCAGAAAACCCCATTAAATACACCCGTTATTTAAAAGCAAGGACTGTGCAAGGTTTTTGAATTGGGAAAAGACCACCCGGGCCAGCGGGAAAGGATGGAAAACCAAGCCCAGCTTAAAAACCACGGCCCAGGGACACCCACGTGATTTTTCGAAAAAGGGATGTGTACAGGCTTCGAGCCAAACGCCAAAAAAGTCCCCGCAAGCGAAACGTGGAAGGGAAAATTAGATGAAATCGCGTGATGGGAACGGGCACTTGGAAACACAATAGCCACTCTTGAGAATTGTACAGGATCCTGTAGGGCGCCTACAGAGAAAAAAAACCCAAAAAACGTGCAAAAAACAAAAAAAAATTTCCTAATGCCAGCGAGGGGTGGAAAAACCCGAAAGAGAGAGAAATTTGGAAATAGATGAAGGGCCCCTCAGAATTTGAAAAAAAGGGGGGAGTGCTCTGGGGAAGATGAAGCACTACAGGGGGGACCTTGGCAAAACAGACCAGAAAGAAGAAGGACAAAAAAAAAAAAAGAAGGAAAACCAAGGGCTTCTTCAGAGCCCGTTCCTGTTTGCAAAAGAAAAAAAAATCAAGTAAGCAAAATCAGAAACCACCACGCGGCATAGCAACACACGACAAAAACACACACAACACACACACACACAACACACACACACACACAACACACACACCACACACACACAACACACAGCACGACGCACGCACGACGCCGGCGCGCGAGCCGCAGCACGCACGCACGCACGCACGCACGCACCCACACACACACACCCTCGAGCAGACCCTGGGAAAAATAAATATATTAAATCCTCAGGAAAGCACCACTTAAAAACCGGGCTTGTTGCAGTGTGGTACAAAGGGAAATCGCGTGAAAGCCCCCAGCAGGATGAAGTTAGAAGGTGATAAAGAAAGTAAAAATGGAATACCCTATTCAGTAAAAGAAAGCCCCAGTGCCCTTGTGTGTCCCGAAAATGATAAGATTTGCTGGGGTACTTTTAAAATTGAGCCCCAAGGATGATAGCTGATGGGTGTACATCCTTAGATAACAGTCCGGGTGACATAATTTAAAAATAAATGTGCTTTTTTTGCGCCTTTTTTTAAAGCCCCAAGCACTTACAATAAGAGTTAAAAAATCAAGAGAAGAACCATTGATAAAAAACAAAAGGGAAACTTCCAAACACACACACAATTTTCAGTTAAGTGAGCACACACACACACACAACACACACAACAACCCCCACACCAAAAACAACAATCACCCAAAAACAACACAAACACACACATACGCAGGTGTGGGTCATTGCTTTCGACAGTTTTTGTCAAGTCATTTTTGAACGTTGAGGGAGACATCTTCTCTGTATGGCGGCCGGCTGACTAAAAACCCGAGAGGAAATGAGTTTTGGATCGGTCAGTCCCCAGCGGTTTTTGTCCCGGTGTGTTGGTGTATAAAACTAGGTGAACGTAAAATGCCCACTTCCCCCCTTGCTCCCCCACCAAATTTTTGGGCGAAAGTGCCCTAGAAACAGCATATTACTGTTCTCGAAAAGAAAATTCTTTTCCAAAAAATAACGATTATTACAAAAAACATAGTGCAGGGGTTTTCCGTTTTTTTCAATTTTTCTAAAGTTTTCAGGAGTAGGTAGGGAAAGTAGCCGGGATTTTAACCCCCCCATAAGTAACGTAGGGAAAAGCAGCCGTGACTGAACGCGCTTTTATACAAACGGGGTCTGTTCCACGGCTTTCTTTTCAGTACTGTCAACTCTGCGGGCGGGGTTTTTCAAGGCCTGCTTCAGGGGGAGGGCTTTTAATTTTGTTGCCGGCCCCACCGCCCAGCCTTGGGGTGTTTATTTCTTTCAGTGCTGTGGGGGTGGGTTGCTATGGCCAAAAAATAGCTGCGTTTTGAAGGCGTGGGATTCTAAGTTAGAAAAAGTTTTTGTCACAAATTCTTTTTCAACGTTTATAGATTAAATTGTGTGGAAGAATGGATCGCTACAACTTTTACAAGCTCAAAAATTTCCCTTTTTGCTGCCAACACCAAAGGAATTGTGGACAGAGGAAGAAAGATGCTTTCATGAAAAAAAATAAGATACTTTGAAAAATGATTGAAACGGCTCGTAAAACACACACACACACCACACACACCATATGCACGCACGCACGCGACCCCACGCACCACAAACAAAAACCCACACACACACCACCACCACAAACAACACACACCCCACACACACACACAACACCACCCACCCCACACACACGCACACAACACTCTCTCTCCTCCCCCCACACAGGCCAAAAAAAAATTGCCCCACCCCTCTTCCTTTCCCCCTTTTTACCCCCCCTTCCTGCCTAGATTAGTCAGCCTTCGTGCCCGTCCTACGCCAAAATCCCGCGCGGCGGCGTGTTCCCCAGCCGCCCTCGCGTGTTAAGGTAGCCTTCGGCCGCTCAGACTAGGTTTTT
>JAFLJL010015353.1:0-17417 GCA_018398815.1 Conus ventricosus
AGAATGTGTGATGGATTATTATTTTTAATTCGTTGTTGAAGTCTTACTTGGCAGAGAACTGTAATATGTTTATTCTAGCTCACCTCCGTTTCGGGTAGGTGAGCCAGAATGAACATATTACAGTTCTCTACAATCTAATATGATCACGATCCATGACACCTCCATGAGGAATCTCCATCCTCACTTATCGCAAACAGTGCATTACCAGACAAGCGACTGTATGCTCCAAACATAACTACATTTACATGAACAAGTCTCACACAGAAAATATGAACCATAGCCAAGTGGGAATGAACCCATATCCACTCAATCTCACTGTAATCAACACATATTATTTACAGAGTAGCTATGCACCCCGGATATGACCGACTTCCTCTGAGTTGCAGCTTGCTAGACTACACGGCTTAAATAGTCAGCTCCTACATTCTGTCGACCTGGAATGTACTGAACTCGATACCTGTAGGGCTGCAGTGCCATTGCCCAGCGCAGCACCCTGCTGTTTTTCAGCTGCGCCTCCTGCAGGAATTTGAGTGGTTGATGATCAGTCTCTATCACGAACTCTTTCCCATACAAGTATTTGTGGAATTTCTGGACGGCCCACACGACAGCCAAACACTCCTCTAACCGTTGCGTACCCTTCTTCACACTTCTTCAGCTTCCTGCTAGCATACTTCACAGGAAACTCGACCCCTTCGTGCTCCTGCAACAATACTGCACCTACTCCACCACCTGATGCATCTGTCTGCAACAAAAACGGTTTTGACATATCCAGTAGCTTCAAGATGGGACGGGAACCTAGTCTTTCTAGCACTGTCTGCAGTGCTTGCTCTGCAGCGTCTGACCACTCGACCACTGCCAGTTTCCCTGCCTTGACCAAATCACTGAGAGGACTCGTGATTGCTGCGAAATTTGGTACAAATTCCCTGTAGAAACCAATAAAACCTAGCAGACTCCTGACTTCTGTTTTGGTCTTTGGTCTCTCTGAATTCATCATCTTCTCCACCTTTCCCTTTTCTGGCTGCTTTGTGTCGCCTCCAACAACAAAACCTAGGAACTCCAGGCTTGGAAAACCAATCTGGCACTTTGTTGGTCTGGCTGTGAGATTGGCTCATCTCAACCTCTCTAAAACTGCTCCTAGCTGCCTCATATGCTCCTCCCAGGTCTCAGATGCTATCTGAATGTCATCCATGAAATTCACAACGCCTTCCAAACCCGTCAATAACTTCCTCATCATCCGAGAGAAAACTGCAGGTGCATTGACCATACCAAAAGGAAGTACTCGCCACTGGTATAGCCCCATAGGAGTGGAGAATGCTGCGACTTCTTTTGAGTCCTCACTCAAGGCTATTTGCCAATAACCTTGCTCAGATCTATCCTGGTGAAATACCTGCTCTTGCTTGTGGCGACCTGAGCGAACAGGTCTTCCACGTTCGGTATGACTTCTGCATCGACCTTGGTGACACTGTTCAGACGTCTATAGTCAACACAGAATCGATGCTCACCTGACTTTTTCCTCACTAAGACGACGGGTGCACTATACGATGATTTGGACGGTTCAATCACCCCAAGGTCCAACATCTACGGGACCGGGTAGGGTTTCACATGTACGGGTTTTTGTGATGTTAACTCCACCGTACAGGTCTCTAGAGTTGGCCTGCCTGGTTTATCAGTCAGGGACGCCCTATACTGTTTTAGGAGCCCCTAACTTCCTCCTGTCTCCTACTGTCTAGCCCTTCATACAGTGACACATCCCTGTATGACTCTTCTCCTGGAAACTCAGGCAACAAAATCTCCCCTTCTTCTGCTGGGTCTCCTTCACCTCCATCAATGATTGCTGCTGTGCCTATGTGCTGAGTCTCACGCTGAATATATTTGCGGAGCAAGTTCGCATGGAAAAGTTTTGGTTTCCCATTCACATCAATTCGGTAGTCCTGATCTACCTTTTCAATGATGGTGAATGGTCCTTTCCAATGCATCAGCAGCTTGTTGTGATCCGTGGGAAGCAGTAACAGGACTTGATCTCCCACCTTGAGGAATTGCTTCCTCACCTTCCTGTCATATTGCTTCTTCTGCACGACCCTAGCCTCCTGCAAACTTTCCCTTGCAACCTTACACGTCTCCTCTAGCCTATTGCGTAAGTCCACCACATACTGATACGTGCTTTTGACCTCTTCTGACTCCTGTTCTCCGGACCACAGCTCTTTGAGAATACACACTGGTCCCCGAACTGTCCGCCCATTACAGCAGCTCAAATGGTGAAAAGCCTGTGCTCTCCTGAGGGGCTTCCCTGTAGGCGAACAGTGCCGCTGGAATGTAACGGTCCGAATCTGCTGGCCTTTCCTCACAGAGCTTCTTTAAGATGCCCTTCAGCACACCATTGAATCTTTCCCAAGCCATTGCATTGTGGGTGGTATGGGGTAGTGAGAAGCTGTGTGATCCCTAGCAGCCTGTTGACCTCCCTCATCACGCCTGAGGTGAACTGTGACCCCTGTCACTGAGAATTTGTGATGGCACACCCACGCGAGAAAAGATGTCTACCAGCCCTTCAGCGACCTGTTGCATATCTACGCCCTTCAATGCGACTGCTTCTGGATATCTGGTCGCGTAGTCCACGAGCGTCAACACATACCTGTGCCCACCTTTGGAACAGGGCGAGATTGGGCCAATCAGATCAACAGCCACTCTCCTGAATGGTGTGTCAATTAAAGGGGGCTGTTTTAAGAGGCGCCTTCCTCTTCACCCCTCTTGTGGCTGACCTTTGACACACATCACATGACATGCAGAAACGCTTTATGTCTGCCATTGCCCCTGGCCAGTGAAAATCATCAAAGATTCGGTCAGCTGTTTTGCCGGTGCCGAGATGACCCGCCATGAGTGACTCGTGACCCACTGACATGACAGTGTCACGATAACATGCTGGTACCTCTAACTGAGTTGTCACCTTACCTGTCTTCCCCTTGGTGAACACTCGGTACAACAACCCGCCTTTCACCAGAAATTCTGTCTCACCTCCTCTAACCACCTGTTTCTCTCCACCTCTTGCCAACTCCCAAGACTTCACGAGCAAAGGGTCTTGTTCCTGTGCTGCTCTAAACTCATCAGGCGACACATCTATGCCCGACTTCCTTGCTGGAACGACTAACGGTTTATCAACCTTTTCCTCCTTCTTGCTCCGTGTTTGAACTACTGCCCTGTAGCAGTCAACAACTCAGGATCCCCTGGATCCCTTGCACCTGGAATATTTCCAATGATCAAATCATAAAGGGGTTTCTCCATCACCAGCGCAGGGCAACTCGCCTGAGAAGTAAGGGGTACGTACTTCTATCTTAGCAACTGGGAACTCCCTCACAGTGCCATCGATTAGAGTACAGGTCTGGATTTGCCCTGTCAAATCCCCTTCCTCGACCAGCGTTGTTCTTACTACACCACATGAACAACTAGTGTCCCGCAACACTTTCACCCTCTGCTGGCCAATCCACCCTTCTTCCATCCCTGACACTGACTGCTGTCCAGTGCTAGCCATAGGCCGCACTCCACCCTCTTCAGATTGGATCCCTTTTGGTTCCACTGCAGGTCGTTTCCCCTGGCGACCCTTATCAACCTCTTGCAAGGCTGCTGCTTCTGGAACCTCATGCGACATTCCCTCGCCACATGTCCCTTCTTGTGACAAATGAAACACCTATTGTCCCTTTGTCCTCCTTTCTGCCCACCACTGGGTTTGCAGACTTTGCAGAAAACTCTCCTAGTCTCCTTGCACTCTTCTCACCTGCGTCTGGCACCTGTTTCTCCTGCACCTTAGTGCCCAAACGTGCCTCCCTGTACACCTCTGCTAACTTCAGCAACTCCCCTGCTGTCTCTGGCTGTCTCTCTTTCAAATGTATAATTTAAATCTGGACTGCAACCTGACAAAATCTGTTCTTTCATAACCAGCTCTTTCAATTCAGCGAACTCCTTTCTCGTACCACTCAGCTCTAACCACTTCTCAAAATAGTGATCTAAACGTGCACCAAACTGAGTGTACGTTTCACCTGCTTGTAATCTAGCTGATCGAAATTTCTTTCTAAATCCCTCCTCTGTGAGATCAAATCCCTTCATCAAAGACTCCTTCACAGCACCAAAATCAGATTGTTGGTCTGCTGGTAACGCAGTGAAAATCTGTAATGCCTTACCCGTCAATAGCGCTGACAAAATGACTGCCCACTCTCCTGAAGGCCAACCCCGACTAGTAGCAAACGTTTCAAAACGACTGATGTACGCATCAATCGAATCTGTTCCTTCAGAGAATTTTGGTAACTTTGGTCGGGGGGCATAACTGCGCACAGGGTCACTGGAAACTGAACTACCATCATCGGTGGTCTCCCTCTGTGTTCTCACTCTCTCTAACTCTAATTAAATCCTTATTCTTTCCGTTTCCTGCTCTGCTATTTCTCCTGCGACACGGCGTCTTTCCGCTCGCTCATCTCTTTCCATCTTTTGTTGGGTTTCAACGAATGCTCGCAACTCTTCTCCCGAGTAGCCTAAATCACGAGCGACGCTCCAAGTTGTTCAATAGGGGTGTTCTTTTCGTCCGCCATTATATCCTTTTTTTTTTAAACAAGATTTTATTACTACGACAGCCAAACTGGTGGTTACCGACACGAGTGACGTAATGGCACAATCCTATGAATGATAATATTAGCTTGGGGCAACGTAATTAGTTTTTATAAGACGCCTAGCGCCTGACCCAACTATGAGAGCGAATTATAGGCAATCTGTGCGAAAATAAGTACTCTGGGGCTGAAATGCCAAGCCTAGTGTTAACTATCTTGGAAGCAATGCCAAGCCTAGTATTTAACTATCTTGGAAACATACAGTAAGACACTACCTTGTCTTAGGATTACAATACTTGAATCCCACCCAGCTTCCTCTCTGAGAAGTTGAACAATTATAATAAATGGGCCAGAATATCCTGGCAGGCTCGCCAATTGTCACCGATCGGCGATAGTAAATCAGCCGTCCATAGGTTTGGAGTAATGGTAGTTCAGAAATAGAGAGCTTTGTGCGCGTGTGCATATGTGTATATGTGTGTGTGCGAGTGTGCGTGTGTAAGATTGGGGTTTTGGTTAAGGTGGAAGGTTAGGCTAGGTAGGGTGCTGGGGAAATAAGATACACAATATTCTTGAATTCCAGTCTTCATTATGGAAGGAGTGGAAGCGGGAGGTTGGTTTCGTTTCCGATTGTTACCCTGTTGTTACTTTGGTTCTACACCAGAGAAGGCGGGCAGGATATCGGCTGTTGTTGGTGTTGTCAAGTCTGTGAGTTGTTGTGGTAAATTGCCGTGTGGTTGCACGAGCAACAACTAGTCCGTTGGTCCGGCGTGTCAGCTCTGCGGAGGGATACGCTGCTCTGACCAATCGCTGTTTTGTGTTGTGAGTAGAGTTCGCTTGGTTCCGACCAGGTCGGAATGCGTTGGGGTAGCTTCACTTCGGTCCCTGGTGTTCGTCGGAGTGGACGCGCCTTGTAGTTGCGGCAGTAGCGCCGTTAGTTGAGCTGAGTGACTTCGAGTCATAGTTAGTGCCAGGTCCTCGTCGGGTCTGGTGTGCCCTTGGCCTGTGCCGGGTTCTGTGTCGTCTCTGTTGGCAGCCACTTCAGCCAGTTGCAGAACTGGTGTGGTTGAACGTCTGTCTGTCCAGTTGTGTCAGCAGGTGGTATCCTGTTCCGTCCTGAGGGTGGGGCCAGACCACCGCAGTCTGCTGCCGCGTGCCGGCAGGTGAGCGGCAGTTTCCCGTTGCCTGTTGCTTTACCGGGGAAGGGCCGGCTGCCGTCTGTGGTGCAGCTCTCCTCCTGCTGCCGGGGTTCTTCCTGGAGTTCTCCAGCCACCCGTTGCTCTACCCTGTTCGGCGTCCTGTGAGAGGGCGCTGCACCAGACCTTCCCTCACCCTCAGGGTCCGGCGGGGCCTTCAGAGGAGGAGGTGTCCTTCAAGCCCGGACTCGTCGAGAGGGCGTCTGGCGTGTGGGTGCGCCGGGTGTCGTGCCCAGCGCAGGGGAGGAGTCAGACCGTGAGGATTCACGGTCGGCGCCGGGGTGTAGAGTCTTCGGGGTGTCAGCCTGCGTGAGGCCACGGACAGCGCTGAGGAGCGGAGTCATCCGTGGAGGAGTCAGCCTGTGAGGGTCTACGGACAGCGCTGGGGAGCGGAGTCATCCGTGGAGGAGTCAGCCTGCGAGGGTCCACGGACAGCGCTGAGGAGCGGAGTCATCCGTGGAGGAGTCAGTCTGTGAGGGTCCCCGGACAGTACCAAGGACTGGAGCTTTCCGGGCCGGGATAGGTTGTCCCATGGGTGTTGTAGAAGGGGTGTAGCGTTAGGCAGTAGGGTAGGGGTGTTAGCTACTGCCTCCTTTTGGGACGTAGTGGCCAGCACAGTGTAGGGTACTTGTCGTTGCCTCCCTTAGGGACGCAGTGACCAGTGCGATAGTGGTCCTGGGTCAAAAGAGAAGGGTGGGTCCTGGGGAGAGGTGTGGGTGGTAGCAGTTTAAGTTTAGAGTCCCTTGGGTTTATTCTTGTCCCTATTAGTTAGCCACCACGTGTGCGGGCTATCTCTGCGTCCCTAGGTCGCAGTGATATACCGCAACTGGTGTTTTAGTATAGGTTAGGGTTCTCAGGGTCGTAGTAGGGTAGGGTGGGTCAGTGAAGAAGTGGGATACCGGTGTGTGGTTGTAGATGGACGTGAGTGGTGGCGCCATAGTGTGTGTGTGAAATAAAGAAGTGTGCATGATTGTAAAGCTGTGTTATTGTGCTGTATTGTCTGCTCTAGTGTGTAATAGGTGTGGGAAAGGGTGGTAGGGCCGTCCGGCTTAGCGACCGTGACATCAATAAATTGTCAACCTCGGGGTATGTCAGCGGAGGAAGGACTAGCGCACAGCCCAAACACACTCACAGCTTGCTTACAATCTCATTCATATATCATGCATTCGTCACATCAAACCACTAGTAAAGTCTATAACTTTACTACACATAATCATGGAAGAAAACATCAATGCGCATGGAGTCAAACAACATAAAACATTCTCTCTTTTCTTGAACTTCACAAAACCATTTGTCTAAATCATCATAACTAACCCGGGTATAAATAGATTTTTACTTTACCTGGCCAGGTGATCTTAAACTATTTACGAATCACTGTCTTTCCTTTTCTTTTTTTTTTCTTTTCTTTTCACTGTCACTTTCACAAACACCAGTCACGACACAACTGCTGGCACTGGTCAGGTTGGACTGCTGGCACTGGTCAGGTTGGACTGCTGGCACTGGTCAGGTTAGACCGCTGGTGTTGGTCAGGTTGGACTGCTGATGAAAGTGGCGCTGCCAGGTATAAGGTCGAACCCGGTTCAGATTGAACAGTGACTACCAGACATCGATCTGTTCTCCTTTCTTTCTGCCTGCATTAACGCATTGCACTCTCTCTCTCTCTCTTCTAGTCTGCTCTATCAAATGGACATGGTTGCTTTTCTTTTCTTTTTCCTTTTCTTTTTTTTTTCTCTTCATCAGTTAGCAACTCTCTCTCTCAACATCTCTCCTTAGTCCTTCCCCTGCAGACTCTATCTAGTGCTAATGCTTCAACTCGGTTCTCTTCACTCCTCCTCTCACCCCCCTGCCTTTCTCTCATGCAGAGCCTACACCCAGAACCTATTCCTCTCTCTCTGTTTTTCGTTCTCCCCTCCTCATCTCTCACTCTCCTCACTTTCTTATCCTCATCCTATGTGTCAAAGGGTGAGTACCATTGGTCAGTATTTTTCCCGCCTTATACTGAGGCTACCTCCCCTCTCATTCCATGGACGTTCAAATCGTCACAGTCACATCTACTGGCCTTGCTCTCTGTGGTGGTCAATGGGTCATTAATTAATTAGCTTGATTTCACCCCCACCACACAATACCTTCACCCTTCCTACTTCAACCGGCAACGTCTGACTTAACTGTCGGCGCTGGTCCTGCAAATTGGCTGATCAGTCTGACCCAGACGCTAAGATCCGTCTGGCCAGACCTATTGAGACGTCGGTCCAGCCACTTAGTCTGTCTGCTGGACAGTGCTGTCTCCGTGAGGACTAAAAATAGCCTATTCGCTGTGCCTAATTGGCTCATGCGACACCGAAGTCGTCTGCCTGGAGACCAGAATGTTTGGGTTTGGACTTATGTCCGATTGAACTGGCTGGCGACTGACCACGAATTCGGTTTTTCTATTTTTGTCCGTGACAATCATGATGAATGTGGATTGGGGGGAAAAGTTGAATGATAATATTGGACAGGGAAACGTGAAAAATAAAGCATTTGGATTGGGGGGGGGGGGGGGGGGGTATGAAAACAAAGCAAAGTGAGAATGTTGAATTTGGATGGGGGAAAAAGTTGAAAAAAAAAACATTTTGGGGTGGGGGGAAAAAACGCGAGAACGATGATGTTGGTTGAAGGAAACGCGAAATAAATGTAGGACGCAAAATATTTGAAATGGAGTGTTGAACTAGGGAATGTAGAACGTGATGTGTTGATGGGGGGAGGGGGGGGGGGGGGGGGGGTTATGAGAATGATGGAATATCGAACAGGGGAAAACTGAATTTGAACAGTGGTAAAGGATGGTGGAGGGGTGGGGGGGTTTGAGATGTATGAATTGAAAGAAACGGAAAACATGAATGTTGAACAGGTGTGTTGGAGGGGTGGGGGGGGGGGGGGGGGGGGTTGGTATGAGAATGATGAATATCGAACAGGGAGAAACAGATGTTGAACAGGTGTGTTGGAGGGGTGAGGGGGGGGTATTGAATGATGATTTTGAACAGGGGAAAACATAATTGTTGAACAGGTGTGTTGGAGGGGGTGGGGGGGGGGGGGGGTATGGGGACGTGGTAATGAATAATGGTGGACTGAGGAAAACGTGAAAGACAAAATGGAACTGCACGAAAAGGCGAGAAGGAGGAATGAAGAAGCGGGGGTAAAATACATGGAGGTGAATGTTGGACGGGAGGTGTGTGTGTGTTGGAAGGGGGAAGGAGGGGAAGAATGAAAATGAAAAATATTGGACCGGGGGGAAAAACGTTACAACAAAAAAATGTTGAATTGGAGTGAAACGTGACAATGAGGATTGTTCGACTTGGGAAAAGGGAAGAATGATGAACGTTGGACTCAGGGAACTTGAGTGTGTGTGTGTGTGGGAGGAGGGAGAGAGGGGGGGGGGGGGCGAGAATATTGAATGCTTGACGGGAGGAAACAGAGAATGATGAATGTTGGACTGGGGGGAAGGGAGAAGAATGCAGTAAAGATGGATAATAGATAGGACTGGGGGAAGGGAGAAGAATGCAGTAAAGATGGATAATAGATAGGACTGGGGGGAAGGGAGAAGAATGCCAGTAAAGAGAGATAATAGATAGGACTGGGGGGAAGGGAGAAGAATGCAGTAAAGATGGATAATAGAGAGGACTGGGGGGAAGGGAGAAGAATGCAGTAAAGATGGATAATAGAGAGGACTGGGGGAAGGGAGAAGAATGCAGTAAAGATGGATATGATAGGACTGGGGGGAAGGGAGAAGAATGCAGTGAAGATGGATAATAGATAGGACTGGGGGAAGGGAGAAGAATGCAGTAAAGATGGATAATAGATAGGACTGGGGGGAAGGGAGAAGAATGCAGTAAAGATGGATAATAGATAGGACTGGGGGAAGGGAGAAGAATGGAGTGAAGATGGATAATAGATAGGACTGGGGGGAAGGGAGAAGAATGCAGTAAAGATGGATAATAGATAGGATGGGGGGAAGGGAGAAGAATGCAGTAAGTATGGATAATAGATAGGACTGGGGGGAAGGGAAGAATGCAGTAAAGATGGTAATAGATAGGACTGGGGGGAAGGGATGAAGAATGCAGTAAAGAGAGATAATAGATAGGACTGGGGGGAAGGGAGAAGAATGCAGTAAAGATGGATAATAGATAGGACTGGGGGGAAGGGAGAAGAATGCAGTAAAGATGGATAATAGATAGGACTGGGGGGAAGGGAGAAGGAATGCAGTAAAGATGGTAATAGATAGGACTGGGGGAAGGGAGAAGAATGCAGTGAAGATGGATAATAGATGGACTGGGGGGAAAGGGGGAAGAATGCAGTAAAGAGAGATAATAGATAGGACTGGGGGGAAGGGGAAAATGCAGTAAAGAAAGGATAATAGATAGGACTGGGGGGAAGGGGGAAGAATGCAGTAAAGAGAGATAATAGATAGGACTGGGGGGGGGGAGGAGAAGAATGCAGTAAAGATGAATTTTAGAGAGGACTGGGGGGAAGGGAGAAGAATGCAGTGAAGAGGTAATAGATAGGCTGGGGGGAAGGGAGAAGAATGCAGTAAAGATGGATAATAGATAGGACTGGGGGGGAAGGGGAGAAGAATGCAGTAAAAAATGGTAATAGAGGGATGGGGGAGGAAAGAATGAGTAAAGTGGAAATAGATAGGACTGGGGGGAAGGGAAGAGAATGCAGTAAAAATGGATTAGAGAGGACTGGGGGGAAGGGGAGAATGCAGTAAAGTGGATAATGGTAGACTGGGGGGAAGGGAGAAGAATGCAGTAAAGATGGATAAAAAGAGAGGGGCGGGGGGAAGGGAGAAGAATGCAGTAAAGATGGATAATAGATAGGATGGGGGGAAGGGAGAAGAATGCAGTAAAGATGGTTTAAAAGATAGGACTGGGGGAAGGGAGAAGAGCAGTGAGAGGTATAGAGGGACTGGGGGAGGGAGAAGAATGCAGTAAAGATGGATATAGAGGGATGGGGGGAAGGAGAGAATGCAGTAACATCCACACAATACCTTCACCCTCACTTCTTTCAAACCGGCAACGTCTGGATTAACTGTCGCGCTGGTCCTGCAAATTGGCCTGATCAGTCTGACCCCAGACGCTAAGATCCGTGTGCCAGACCTATTGAGGAGTCGGTCCAAGCCACTTTGGTCTGTCTGCTGACACGTGCTGTCTCCAGTGAGGACTAAAAATTAGCCTATTCGCTTCGCACTAATTGGCTTCATGCGGGTCACTCGAAAGTCGGGGGGGGGGTCTGCCGGAGACAGAATGTTTGGGTTTGGGGACTTATGTCCGATTGAAACTGGTGGCGATGCCACGGAATTCGGTTTTTCTATTTTTGACCGTGACAATCATGATGAATGCTGGATTTGCGGGAAAGTTGTGAATGATGATTATTGACAGGGGAAAACGTGAGAATAATGCAATTTGGATTGGGGGGGGGGGGGGGTGGGGGGGGTATGAATAGACCGATGCAAACGTGAGAATGATGAATGTTTGGATGGTGGAAAACGTTGAAAGAAAACCATTTTGGAGTGGCGGGGAGGGGACGTGAGAAGGAAAACGCGAGAACGATGAATCGTTGAGTTGAAGGGAAACGCAAACAGAATGTAGGACCGGCCAAAATCTTTGTAAATGTTGAGTGTGGAACTAGGGAAATGTAAGAACGATGGAATGTTGTTGGGGGCAGGGGGGGGGGGGGGGGGGCGGGGGGGAGGTTATGTGAATGATGAATTTCCTGAACAGAGGTGAAAAAGTGAATGTTGAACAGGTCATGTGTTGGAGGGGGTGGGGGGTGGGGGTATGAGAATGTGAATATCTGAAACAGCGGAAAACATGAATGTTGAACAGGTGTGTTGGAGGGCGTGGGGGCGGGCGCGGGGGGGGGGGGTGTAATTGAGGAATGATGAATACTTGAACAGGGGGAAAAACATGAATGTGAACAGGTGTGTTGGAGGGGGTGAGGGTGGGGGGTTATGAGCAATGATGATTATCTGATCTGGGGGAAACATGATGTTGAACAGGTGTGTTGGAGGGGCGGTGGGACAGGGATGTGTAAACAACGGGGGGGGGGGGGGATATGGGGAAGTGTAATGGAATATCGGTGGACTGAGAGGAAAACTTCGAGAATGACATAAATGGTACTGCACGAAAATTGGCGAGAAGGAGGAATGAAGAAGCGGGGTTTAAATACATGGATGGTGAATGTTGAGGACGGGAGGTGTGTGTTTGTTGAAGGGGGAAAGGAGGGGTAGATTGAAAATGAAAAATTTTGGACCGGGGGAGAAAAACGTTACAACAATAAAATGTCGAATTGGGAGTGATAACGTGACCAATGAGGTATGTTCGACTTGGGAAAAAAGGGAAGAATGATGAAGTTGGACTCAGGGAACTTGAGTGTGTGTGTGTGTGGGAGTGGGGAGAGGGGACGGGGGGGGGGCCGAGAATATTGATGTCTTGACGGGAGGAATCAGAGATTGGATGAATGTTGGACTAGGAGTGGGGGGGAAAAGGGAGAATGAATGCAGTATAAGATGGTTAATAGATAGGAATGGGGGGAAGGGAGTATGAATGCAGTAAGATGGATAATAGATGGACTGGGGGGAAGGGAGAAGGCCGAAGGCAGTAAAGAGAGATAATTGATAGGACTGGTGGGGAAGGGGAAGAATGCTGTAAAGATGGATAATTAGAGAGGGACTGGGGGGAAGGGAGAAGAATGCAAGTAAAGATGGATAATAGAGAGGACTGGGAAGGGAAAGATGAATGCAGGTTAAAGATGGATAATAGATAGGACTGGGGGGAAGGGGTTGAAGAATGCAGTGAAGAAGGATAATGGTAGGACTGGGGGGGGAAAGGGAGAAGGAAGGCAGTCTATAAAGTGGATAATAGATAGGACTGGGGGGAAAGGCGTGAAGATTGAAGTAAAGATGGATAATAGATAGGGAATGGGGGAAGGGAGGAGAAGAATGGAGTATTGAAGAGGGGATAATAGATGGACTGGGGGGAAGGCGAGAAGGAATGCAGTAAAGATGGATAATAGATAGGACTGGGGGGAAGGGAGAGAGGAAAGAATGCAGTAAAGATGGATAATAGATAGGACTGGGGGCGAAGGGAGAAGAATGCAGTAAAGATGGATAATTAGAAAGACTTGGGGGGAGGGGGGGGGGGGGGAGGGGGGAGGGAGGGGGGGGTTATCGAAGGGGGGGGGGGGGGGGGGGAGGGGAGAGGAGGGGGGGGGGAGGCGAGGGGGAGGGAGGGGGGGGGGGAGGGGGGAGGAGGGGGGGAGGGGGAGGAGGGGGGGGAGGGGGAGGTGGGGGGGGGAGGGGGCGGGGGAGGGGAATGGGGACGGGGGTGGAAGGCAGGGGAAAGGTCAGGGGAGAAAAGGGGACGGGAGAGAACAAGAGTAGAAGAATAAGGGAGGCTTCGAACGGGACGTGAGAGAAGAAGGAAGTAAAGAAGAAAGAGAAGGAGAGAGCGAAGAGATGAAGGGCAGTAAAGAGCAAGATAATGATAGGAAGGGGGGAAGGAGAAGAAATTGCAGTAAAGATGGATAATAGATAGGATGGGGGGATGCGAGAGAATGGAATGCTGTACAGATGGATAATAGATAGGACTGGGGGGCAAAGGAGAGATTGATTAGCAGTAAAGATGGGGATAATAGATAGGACTGGGGGGAAGGGAGAAGAACTGCAGAAGTGAAGATGGTAATAGTTAGGACTGGGGGAAGGGAGAAGAATGCGTAAGGAGATAATTAGAAGGATCTGGGGGGAAGGGGTGAAGAATGAGTAAAGATGGATAATAGATAGGACTGGGTGGGAAGGGAGAAGATGCAGTTAATGAGAGATATAGATAGGACTGGGGGGGAGGGAGAGAATGCCAGTAACGATGAATAATAGAGAGGACCTGGGGGGAAGGGAGAAGAAGAAGAATGGGAGGAAGCAAGAGACGAAAAGAAGAAAGAAGGCAAGAAGAACGTAGAAGGGACATGCACGTTGTGAAGATGGAGGAATAATAATAGACTACGGCGCTGGGGGGGCCGAGGAAAAGGAGGAGGGAAGGGAAGAAAGGATTGAGGAGAACGAAAGTGAGGGAAAACATAAGGAGGAGGGGAGGGGTAAGGAGGCAAGAAGGGAGAAGAAGGGCAAGCAGGAAGAAGAATAAGCGAAAGGGGAGAAGGGTGAAAGAAAGCAATTACATACGGTCTGAGAAAGTAAAGGAAGTAGAAAGGAGAAGAAAAGAAGAAGAAGGAAGAGAAGGGAAGGCGGGCGGAGGAAGGAAGGCTTGGAGAGAGAAGAAGGGAAGAGAAGAAAAGAGTAGAGAGGAAGAATAGAAAGAAGAGGGGAGAGGAAGAAGAAAGGGAAGAAAGAAGAGAAAGAAAGAAGAAATGCAGTTAGAAAGAGAAGAGAAGAAAAAGAGAAGAAGAAACTGCAGTAAAGTAAAAAGTGTAAAGATGGATTAATAGATAGGACTGGGGGAAAAGGGAGGTAGAAAAAGAATAGGAAGGATATAAGCAAGAGATAAGAAAAAAGAGAGAAAAGAGAATTAGGAAATGCCAAAAGAGAAGTGAAGCAATCGAGAAGAAAGAGAAGAAGAAAGAAGGATGAACGAATAGAAGAAGGGGAAAAAGAAAGGAAAAGACTGAAGAGATACTCAGAAGGGGGGAGAATCTGGGCCTGGACGGATAGGGGGCAGGAGGGAGGAGGGGAGTGAGGAGAAGAGAACAAGGAGAAGACAGAAAGGAAAAGGAAGAATATGGACTAAAGAAGGGGAAACAGGAAGAAAGGAGAAGAGAAGGAATTATGCAAAGAGAGAGAAGGAAGAATTGCAAGTAAGTTAAGAATGTGAGAGAAGAATGAGGAGAGAAGAATAACAAGAAGGGAGAAGCGGTCACTAGGGGAAGGGGGAGGAAGGCACGGGAGGGTGGAATATGGCGAGAAGAGGAGAAGGAAGAAGAAGAGAACGAAGGGTAGGGAGAGGAATGCAGTAAAGATGTAGCGTATTAATTATAATAGAGAGGAGGGATGGGGGGGAAGGGAGGGAGGAGGGAGGGGGAAGGGGAAAAAAAGAAATGCAGTATGTAATGATGGATAATAGTTAGGACTGAGGGGGCAAGAGGGTGGAAGGGTGAAGAGGCCGTAGGGAGAAGAAGAGAAGAAGAAGAAGAGAGAAATAGCAAAAGAAATGCAAGAATGCATTATAAAGATGTAATAGAGAGGACTGGGGAGGGGGAATAAGGGAGAAGAATATGAGTAGATGGATAATAGTAGGACTGGGGGCAATGGGCGAGGGGATAGGGGAGATGGAATGTGCAGTTAAAGATGGATAATAGAGAGGAACTGTGGGGAGGGAGAAGAAAGAATGAGTAAAGATGGATAATAGTAGGACTGGGTGGGGAAGGAGGAGAGAGAAGAATGCAGTAAAAGTGGATATAGAGATAGGACTGGGGGGGGTAGGGGAGAAAGAAGAATGCAGTGAATGAAGATGGTTATTAGAGAGGACTGGGGGGGAAGGGTGAAGAATGCAGTAAAGATGGATTTAATAGTGAGGACTGGGGGGATGGGAAGAAGAATTGCTGTAATAAGTTGGATAATAGAGAGGACGGTTTTTGGCGCGACGCTGAAATGAACGAAAGAGGGCATGAGGACAGCTGCAAGGGAAAAAAAGATGAAGTTGTGGAGGGATGATGACAATACAGGACGTGACAGTAGTCTGTTTGTGGCCACAATCAGCACAGATTGAATGACAACAGGTCTGTGACAGTAGTTAGGAGTGGCCAACAATCAGCACAGGTTGATGACAACTGACCTGTTGGACAGTTAGTAGTGGCCCAATCAGCACAGGATGATGAAAACAGGACTGTGACAGTTAGTAGTGGCCACATCAGCACAGGATGATGACAAACAGGACAAGTGACAAGTAGTAGTGGCCCCACCAATCAGCTCAGGATGATGACACGGACAGTGACAGTAAGTAAGTGGCCTCAATCAGCACCTGGGTTGATGACAACGGGGACAGTGACAGATGTAGTTGTGGCCACATCGCACAGGAATGATGACAAACAGGACAGTGCAGTGTAGTTCAGTGGCCCACAATCAAAGCATCTAGGATGATGACAAAGGACAGTGTCAGAGTAAGGTTAGGTGGCACATTCAGCACAGAAATGAATGACAACAGGACAGTGACAGAGTAGTAGTGGCACAATCAATCTGTCACAGAATGATGACAACAGGAACTTGTGTCAGAGTAGTAGTTGGCCACAATCAATCAGCACAGAATGATGCTAACCAGGACAAGTGACAGAGTAGTAGTGGCCACAATCAGCACAGATGATGCAAACAGGGACAGTACAGATAGTAGTGGCCACAATCATCAGCACAGAATGATGCAAACAGGGACAGTGTCAAGTAGTAGTGGCTCCAATCAATCAGCAACAGGGAATGATGACAAACAGGACTGTGTCCCAGAGTAGTAGTAGTGGCCACAATCAGGCAAAGAATGATGGAGATACAGGGACTGCGACAGAGTAGTCTTGGACACAATCAGCACAGATTGATGCAAACAGGACAGTGACAGAGTGTAAGTGGCCACATTCAATAGTAGTGGACAGCAATCAATCAGCACAGAATGATGAAAACAGGACAGTGACAGAGTGTAGTGGCCTCAATCAGCACCTGAATGATGAAAACCAGGAATGCGACAGGAGTAGTAGTGGCCACAATCAATAGTAGTGGGACACAAATCAATCAGCAGAAATGATAAAAATGGACAGCTACAGAGTAGTAGTAGGCCACAACTCAATCAGCACAGAATGATGAAACAGGACACGCGACCCAGGTAGTATTGGCCTCTATCAGCTCCAGAATGATGAATACAGGACAGCGACAGCAGAAATTGGAGTGGACTCAATCAATCAGCAACAGAATGATGACACAGGGACTGTTACAGTTAGTGTGGACACAATCAGCAACAGAATTGATGACAACAGGACAGCGACCAGAGTCTGTAGTGGCCACCAATCAATCAGCACAGATTGATGAAAACAGTGACTGACGGGAAGAGTAGTAGTGGGACCACAATTCAATCAGCACAGAATGATGACAACAGGACAGGACAGCGTTGTTGTGGCCACATTCAGCACCGATATGGTGACACAAGGGGACAGTGACAGAGTAGTAGTGGCCACAATCAGCACAGAATGATGAAAACAGGACAGCGACAGAGTAGTAGTGGCCACAATCACACAGAATGATGGAACAGGATAGCGACAGAGTAGTAGTGGACACAATCAATCAGCACAGGGAATGATGAAACAGGACAGCGGACAGAGTAGTAGTGGACACAATCAATCAGCACAGAATGATGACAACAGGACAGTGACAGAGTAGTAGTGGCCACAATCAGCACGAATGATGAAAACAGGACAGTGACAGAGTAGTGTGGCCACAAATCAGCACAGAATGAGACGAAATGAGTGGACGGGGAATGCGATAAGTGTAAGATGGGGGCAGAACATGCAATAATAATGAAGAACAAGTTGAAAGTCAGAGAAACATGAGAATGGTAACACGAGACGGAACGTGCAAAAGATGAATGATGGACAAGCGAAGAAAAGAAAAGTAACAGAAGGG
>JAFLJL010015354.1:2893-19795 GCA_018398815.1 Conus ventricosus
TTGAACATGACTACCAGACATCGATCTGGTCTCCTTTCTTTCTTCCTGCATTAACGCATTGCACTCTCTCTCTCTCTCTCTCTTCTAGTCTGCTCTATCAAATGGACATGGTTGCTTTTCTTTTCTTTTTCCTTTTCTTTTTTTCTTCTCTTCATCAGTTAGCAACTCTCTCTCTCAACATCTCTCCTTAGTCCTTCCCCTGCAGACTCTATCTAGTGCTAATGCTTCAACTCGTTTCTCTTCACTCCTCCTCTCATCCCCCTGCCTTTCTCTCATGCAGAGCCTACACCCAGAACCTATTCCTCTCTCTCTGTTTTTTCGTTCTCCCCTCCTCATCTCTCCCTCTCCTCACTTTCTTATCCTCATCCTATGTGTCAAAGGGGAGTACCATTGGTCAGTATTTTTCCCGCCTTATACTGAGGTTACCTCCCCTCTCATTCCATTGGACGTTCAAATCGTCACAGTCACATCTACTGGCCTTGCTCTCTGTGGTGGTCAATGGGTCATTTAATTAATTAGCTTGATTTCACCCCCACCACACAATACCTTCCCCCTTCCTACTTCAACCGGCGACGTCTGACTTAACTGTCGGCGCTGGTCCTGCAAATTGGCTGATCAGTCTGACCCAGACGCTAAGATCCGTCTGGCCAGACCTATTGAGACGTCGGTCCAGCCACTTAGTCTGTCTGCTGGACAGTGCTGTCTCCATGAGGACTAAAAATAGCCTATTAGCTGTGCCTAATTGGCTGATGCGACACCGAAGTTGTCTGCCTGGAGACCAGAATGTTTTGGGTTTGGACTTATGTCCGATTGAACTGGCTGGCGACTGACCACGAATTCGGTTTTTTCTATTTTTGTCCGTGACAATTTCCCCCTTGCAAAAGACTATGCTCAGCATTGTCTCAAAAACAACGGTACAAAAAAGCAACAACCGAATTTGCTGACACCACAACTACACGTCAAGTTTTTGCAAAATTATTTACACAATGGTTTACAAATTATCAGCATGTATCACTCGTAAATATCACCCCAATGGGTTATCATTGACGTGCGCTTTTACTTTTTTTTTTTTTAAACTCATTTCTGATAACCTCTGTGCGCACCTATGCAATCCTCCTACCTGCGGATTTGCCACATCTCTCTTCACAACTTTTATGAAAAGCACAATAGAGAACTGTAATATGTTCATTCTGGCTCACCTACCCTCAACTCCGTTTCGGGTAGGTGAGCTAGAATAAACATATTACAGTTCTCTGCCAAGTAAGACTTCAACAACGAATTAAAAATAATAATCCATCACACATTCTCTTTCAATAACCAAAAAATAACGACCCTACAAACAAACATACTGTGTAGGGTTATCCGTTTTCAAAAAATAATTTACTAAACTTTTCAGATTTTAGTTTTTGCTTAATCCTGTGTTTTTCCTGATCATTTTCAATAACATCATTTTCGCGCAAACATTCTTCAAATGAGTCTCTGTCTTTCATGTGAAATAACACTACATCTTTAACTGTTCTCTAAAGTCTTTTAAAACCGAGTTATATTTCTGGCATAAAATCCACACACTTATCCCATCGTGTCTTCCGCTGAAAGCCAGCTTTGACAAAGTGTTTCTCTTTTTAACTATATCTTTTTCTGCCGAACAGTCATCTATAATAAAGAGTGTCTGCGTTCCTTCAAACACTTTATAAAAGTATTCTAAACACTCACTCAGTTTAGTGCTAGGATTAACTAAATATACGTCATTGTCTGTCCATATAAACCCTTTCTATCATGATATGCTTTGTTCCTTTTAAGTGTTGGACAGAAAATCACAATATGATCAAAATTATAGCGATAAACTGTTTGTAATAAGTCTAGGACAAATATTGTTTTTCCACAACCAGTCTGCCCACAAATCATTGAACAATGAGGGGATTTTATCATAAAGTTTAACTGCTCCATAGTTTTATAACAGAATTTAATCTAATCCAGTTATATTTTTATCATACTCTCCGTCAAAACTTGTTAGTATAATAAAACCCTACGAGGCCTAAATGTGTAAGATTAATCCAATTCAGTTCTGTAAGATTGTTTCTATTTAAGTCAACATTGATTTTGTTGCTTGTTGTTATGATCTTAATATCCCACCATTGTGAAGAACGACGATGGTAACGTTAAGGCGTTTAAACGTCTAAGTTTTGCCAGCTAATATTAATTCCTTTTATAAGGTCATCACTAACGCCCACAACCCCATCCCTCTCCACATCTTTAAAGACAGAAATTTCAAATATCATTGTGAACGTGTCTCCTAATTTTCTGCTTGGAAAGAACTGTAATTTTGTAGAAGCTTTTTTACAACTGTTTCTTTTCTGTGGAGGATGTACTGTTTTTTCCCATATGCGTTATTTCAATTTCTTTCCGACTATTGTCGTCCGGCATAAGACTTACATGTAAAGGGCCAGAGTTGAATGCTTTTCTGAAACTTTTTTGACGGCTAAAATATGTAAATGGGCTTATGAATTCAAATTTTATGTCCCATTCTAAATATGGTTCTAAGTGCCATTTGAGGTCAGGTTTTCGAACTATTTTATATTCATACTGGCCAACATTATTTGCCTCTAGATTGCGCAGTTGTTCTAGTTTAGGAAACTTTTTGCTGTCGCCAACCTCTTTGCGTTTATAATCACCATCTTTAGTGTACTCAAAACCATACAAAGCGCCTATCTCACCGTTCTGTTCAAAGTCCGCAACGTCTGCAAGGTCTTTAATTCTAAGGTTATACACCTTACAGGGGCTAATGTAACTCCTGGTTCTTTGGCCCACGCGACTGTTTAGTACAACTAATTTTTTATTTCCAAAACAATGTGCGGGTTTATCACATTTTACAACTTTCCCTGCTTTGTCTGAAATTTTTATATTAAATGATCCGACCCTTCCACAAACTAATCTTTTAAACTGAAAATTTAGGGAATTGAAATAATTTCATAATCGCAATATGCGCTTTCCAGATGGAAGAGCTCTCAAAACTGTTGAGGGCCCTTCCCATCATATAAGTTTTCATCAGTGCTCAGCTCATCCAAATAAACATAGAGTAATAAATGTAATGCAAGATCGAGCGGATTTTCTCCCTCATAAGTAGTTTTTGGTTGGTGTAACTCTAAATCTAAAATTTCAGCTGCAAAGCCTAACATTTTAGCTAGCTCTTTATCAAAATAGTAACCTCCTTCTTCTTCAGGCTTAAATTGTTAACATTGTTTTCAAATTTGCATTGTTAAGTTTGAGAGTAATGTCGAAGTTACTCATTGCTTCTTTTAGTGAGCAAAACCCGTAATAACCATCAGGGATTGTTAACTGGCTAACTTTGGCCCCTTTTTGTCAACTTTTAGAACCTTATTATTCCCTGGCTTTGCTTAAAATTAAACCATACGACTTTGTAAGAATTTTCATGGACCCGCAAACCGTTCTAGTTCTGCATTCGTTATCAATAGCATGTTCTAAAAACGAAGACGGTCTTGGGTGTTATTGTTACAAACATTTTTTAAAACAAATTAAAAATGAGTGCATTCAAATATACTGGCGCAAAAAAATTCTGTTGGGCCGCACTACAATCTTAAAAACATAACAACTGATACTCTTGACTTGCTGGGGACCCAGACTGTCACTTTTCATAAAAAGGTGAGTACTCCATTGAAGAGCTATTTTAACCCCCCTATTGAAAACGACCACATCAAGAAAGCGTGGTTTAGTCATCCGATGCATTTTTATCAGAACCAGTTTAAACTTTGCTGTGTTTTGCGCATCAACTGGGTGTGGGAGTGTCGTATGCCGACATTTTAAATCACCATGACCCTTTTGGGTTTGAGGTCAGTGTACAGATTTCATTTCTATTACACCTTTAGACGTATTTTGGCTGAATTGCAAGCGCCATTGCCAAATGCCCAAACCGTTTAATCCACTCAGCAACAGAATAGACATGAAGGCTTTTGAAAGGATCTGAAACGAATTCAATATTAATGTTAAGACAGACTTTAGACAAAATTTGGATCTTAATCATGGCCTAGGCGCCCTTTATTTTCGGGGCACGCACAGAAAGTATAACTATGACTGGCATCCTCCTTTCAAATCTTTCTTTTCAGGCACAACTGTTCAGCCGGGTCCCTAGAGCAAGAGCATAAAACAGCATGGACAACATTTATCTTAGACACTTCTAAGGGCCTAACAAAGCAGGAATAGAACGAATAAACGACTTTTATTCGTACTTACGTTTGGTGTTTGCAGGTTCGCAAGCACAGGCGAGATCGAGCATAACTGATCCTTCTACTGGCTTTGACCACAAAAACAATACTTAGCAAATTTAGAGGACGCCATTAATTTACAGTTGATTTACCTTCAAGTAAAAAGGTACCAAAATTTTTTAAACAATTTTGCAAGATCGAAAGTAGACTTTGCTGTTGGCACTGGTTTAACATGCGCCTTCTGACCTCAGACTCCAGATAGGTACAATAATAAACTATAATAATGAAATTCTTATAGCAGGCAATGAACAGAAGGTTGGGAAAAACGACAAAAATTTCTGAGCCAGTATATTACAAACAATAAAAGACCCCCAAGATTAAGTCATCCAATCCCCGAAGTCCAAACCCCAAAAGTCATTGAAGACGCGGACTCTGTTCGCGATGACCATGAATATGAAAAGACAGCGTTTGTTCTTGGATTAACTGGCTAGGATTACTTGGTCTTTAACTTACTAAATAGTAACCCAACTATTACGAGAACTAATTTCCATAAGTGCTCGGCCATAAAGCCAACTACTTTGCTTGCAGTAGACAAAAGCCAGCTGAAAAATACTCCCCAAAATTCCTGGTAAAGCGTTCACGGCTTTACCAGCTAATTTTTTTAATAAGCCCGCAAGATGATCAAGCTGTTTTTTTCCCATGATTTATCAGGCGGTGATGGAGGCGATGGCGGCGGAGGTAATGAATTTTGACCACCGCCGCCTGTAATAGCCAACACCAGTGTGCTTATTGAAAATCCAAAGGCTGTTAAAAACGCTTACTAATGTGACTCCTTGCTCTCTAAACAGTGTTCGGTTTCGTTCTGCTAGTGTTTTTGTCTTCATATAAAATTCTTTGGATAGTTTCTCTTATTCTCTCACTTGAGTTCGTAATTGTTCTCGGTTAGTAGACAACACTTCTAGTCTTGCTGATCTCTCTTGTTCAAGATCTTTTAGTCTTTGGGTTTTTTCTTTCTTTAATATCAGGTCCTAAGTTGGCGTCATCAGCCTCAACGAGTTTTTCCCTTTTTCTTTTTTTATATGCTCATTATTTCACCCAGTTTTCCCAAATTGTTTGTTAATTCGCCTCTGATGCTTCTCAAAGCATGATCAAGGGCCGCTATTTCTCGCATGGGTAGCGTGGGGTCGTGTATAGTCTTTAATGCTGTTTCTTCTGAAAAACTGGTTTTCTGCCCTTATTGCATTTATTAATTCGTCTGCCGATTGTTTTAAATTTCTTTAAGTTCCATGTTTGCATTTGGTTATCTGTCGGGAGTTCCTGCAGTGTGTTTTGAAGTTTAGAAACTGCCTGCGCCCTTAATTGGGTCTACAAGACCAAGGCGATTTTGATCTTTCACACCGAGTCTTTGTATAATTGTACTCTTGGCTAAAAACTTTGAGGGGTCTGGTTTAGTTGTAAGCCGAACAAGTTGTCCTTGATCTTTTTTTTACAGACAAATGATCATTTTTTAATTCAAAATCATTTGGGTCTAAAAAATTCGGGAGGTTTTTGGGACCTAAACTTCGAAAAAGATTTAACCTTACTTTCTGTTAATTCATCCCGCATTGAGAGCGTTGAGCGATGTTGTATTAAAGGGATCATTTCACTCATGTCGTTCCAGGATCAAAAACATCAAATCTTCTTCACCTTAAATTTCTTGCCATGTTTTTAAATAATTAACTTTTTATTTTGTTTTATAAAATGTCGCAAACATATGGTTCAATTCTTGACCGCATAGAAGACTGAAAGAGCCCTTTGGCGTGAAGGGAAATAAACGGAATTATTACTGTTCCAAATAATCCATCTACTTTTGATGCAGATCAATTCTTACTGTCAAATTTCCAGACCTAGGGGGCAGATGAAGTGATTGTGCCAGGCTCTGCGCAACTTACTTTCAAAATAGAACTCACATCAGAAACAGACCCAAACAGGACAGTTGTCCAGAATCTAGGACAGGCAATCGTTAAGAAATTTCTATAAAACTTGAGGGGCAAAAAATATTTTCTTTACCCCAATGCAGACATATTTTTTTAAACCCATTCTGATCTATGGCTAACCGAGAATGAAAGGGCTGATCTTGCGTTTCAAGGAATAGATAATGAAGAAGCACTTAAAACATAGAATAGGGGGCCCCAGATGCTAATAAAGCCGGCAAAAAAATATGTGGCTGAAATTTTGCGTATGGTAATCGCTTTTCCATTCCCTTAGATTTTGAAATTGTTAAAAGCGCATGCGGGCCCTACTTTTTAAGGAGCATTAAAAGACAGATTGTCATATGACTAACTTTTAATGAATACAAACGGGTTATTAGATCAACAGACACTGAACAAAGTACAGCATTTCTGACATCTCGTTAGAGTTTGACGTTGTTTGCAACCCTAATTTAGCAAGGCTGATTGAGCAACAATATCAGGCAAAATTTGCAATATATTACGACAGAGTGATTCATCATACAACATATCCCAGAAGCAAAGGCCGACGCTAAAATGGAATTTTTAGTTTTTAGCGTCTCAGCAAGATCGCTTAAAAGGTATTTTATTGGGTGGTGAAGATGAAAAAACCATTTGAAAAGAGGAAGTGAAAGTTTATTAATCCTAAAATAACGAAAGTGCAATGTACAATTGATGGTAGTCCTAACCAAATTTTCGCTTGCGGGCTTAGACCTTATCATCATTTTTTACGAAATAAGAAAATTGTTTGGGGGGGGGGAGGGGTAAGTCTAACAGCAGACCTTGTGTCTAAAGATTTACATCTTCACATGTTAGGCTTGATGATTATTTTTAAAAACAAAATACGGCTTATGGATTGACCTAAGGGTCGACAAGGATAATCATTGCATGGAAAGGTGGGAGAACGGTTAGAGACGTAATAAAAATTCAAATTGATAAAGAAAAAGATGGCGATAAACCAGTTAATGCACATTTGTTTTTAATATATGATGCGCACTGAATTTTTCAAGATAACAGATTAAAAGATATACAATACTAAATTATTTTTATTTTTAAAAAGCATGTCTGTTCAAGTTTATCCAAATGGCCTACAGCGCCGCCAAAAGAAGGGATAGTAGAAAGCCTAACATAAAAACCTTCAGATTAACAAACATTACACAAATGCAACAAAAACTAGAGCAAGACCTTTCAAATACAGCAAAACCAAACGAAAGGTATTCTGCTGCCTTTAATGCTGTTACATTATGTTAATACTGGAACATCAACTATAAGTGCTCTATCAGCAGGGACAAGTGTTGGTCTTTAGCAACAGGTGTTGGTGCACCCGCAGCTTACCTCTAGGTGGGTTTGTCCCTTTTGCTCTCGGTCTGTGTTCATTAGCCGTAGGTGCGCTAGCAAAAAAAATAAAAACTAAACTCCAAAAGCACACAGCTAAAAGGTTCAACTAATAACAGCTAAACTTAGCTCGTTCAAACTGACAAAAAAATAAAGCGTAGTTGACTCGAACATCACGGATGAAGAATTTAATCGTTTACAGGCCGATTTTGATGACTATTAAAAAACAAAAGTTTGGTTTTCAAAGAAAGGCGAGGACAAGTTTTTCTCAACAGCAGACGCCGAGCAGATAAAAAAGGAATGCTTAAAAAAAGTAAACGAAACTTAAACTCTGTTCTAAACAGCTCACAGTAACAACATTGAAGGGTGTTTTTTACTTTATTTTATGAGTCCAAGCACAAAAAGACCGTTGATATTGATTCTGATTAAGTATTTTTTTTTTAATTTAAATAAATAATTTTTAGTTAGAAAAGAAAAATCAACATGGATAAAGTATATGAAGGGCAAGACGAATTGTTTGAAGGAATGCTCGAGAAAGAGCGTTTGTCAAGAGCACTGAATGATATTGATTTAGAAGTCATTGACCCAACAAACGTACAGGCAAGTGTTGTTCATGCTATTTCTCAAGTTCCAAGTAAACTAACAAAAGACCCGCCAGTTAAAGTAATGTTAGCTGTTTTAATCGACTATATAACAATAAATGAAGAAAATCTAGAAGTCTGGGTCTCAACTAAACAGCAGACTATTCTTTCTCAAATGACTTAACACCCGGTTGGGCAAGACGAACTGCTTACACAGTTTGACGCTGCCGCTGAAGAAGCTAAAATGAGAGGCTCTGGCTGGTCAGAGGGCGAAGTCCTAGAGATCAGATTAAAACAGTCTAAGTATGCACCAATTGTAGGCAAGGCTTACATTTTCCCCTACCTCCAGCATTTGTTGCAAAAAAAGCAGTTTTTAAACATAAAGAATAAAGACAATAAATGTTTTATGTGGTGTGTTCTTTCAAGGCTGCATTATATCCGCAAAAACGCAGAGAGAGTGTCTAACTAGAACCTTACAGCAATGATCTCAACTTTAGTGGGGTGTCCCTTTCCTGTTAGTGTAGACCAAATTGATCAGTTTGAAGAACAAAACAAACCAATAACTGTCAATGTCTACACATGGGATGAGGAACAAATCTACAGCCGATTAAAGTGTCCAAGAACAGTCCAACGATTGGCGAACCAGAAAAAAACCCATGTTGACTTACTGCTGATGCTTCACCAGCCAGGGCTGCCCATTACACATTGATACGCACAATAAGTAGACTAATGCGGCATAAATTCAAAAAATCATGGCAAACAGAATTTTTGTAGAAAATGTTTAACAAGAATCCCATCCGCTCCAGCCGCGCTTGAACATATAAAACATTGTAAAAGTTCTGTAGACTGTAATACAGAACTAAATTACGCCCCCAGCAGGCGTAAAGTAATTTTAAAACAGAACTAAATTACGCCCCCAGCAGGCAGTAAAGCTAATTTTAAAAACTGGAAAAGGATGCAAACAAGTCCATATGTTGTTTACGCAGACTTGAGTCGCTTATTGTTCCTTATGAAGGGCCAGCGCCACAAAAACTTCGAAAAACAGTCTTAATGAGTAATCATCAGATTTGTTCATTTGCCTTCTTATTGTTAGATCGGATGGTGTCCATTCGAACCAAAATTATATAGAGGGTCTAATGCTGCAAAATACTTCTTGAACGCATGCAGCAAGTGCGTAATGACTGTTCTAATAATCTGAATTTATCTGAAATCATAATGACTCCCGAAGATCAACAGCAGTATTTACTCAGCCACTCACTGTTTGGATTTGCGGTTTAGAAACTCAGTGAAGAAGCAACGAATCCGACAGTAAGAGACCATGATCACATTAGGGAAAGTTCAGAGGAGCAGCGCACAGTAAATGCAATCTTCAACGAAAGTTTGAACCAAAGACATGGAAGCTGCCGTATTTTTTCAAAAACTTGCGAGGTTTTCGACTCTCATCTTATAATGAAAGCAGTGGACGATGCCCTTTGGGTGTCATGCATTGCACAAATCATCAGAAAGTACATGTGCTTTAATCTGAATAACATGTCTTTTTATGACTCTATGCAGCACATGATGGGTTCATTAGAGTCACGGCTATGTCCTTAAAGTCCTGCCCAAAAACGGAAGAATATTTTGACCCAACTCTTGTTAGAAAGGGCGTTTAAACCCCTTTTGAATACATGAACAGTTGGGAAAGGTTGATGAAGATACACTTCCGCCTAAAGGCGCGTTCTTTTCTAGTCTTAAGAGGAAAGGACATCAGTGATTCTGATTACCAGCATGCTCAAGAAGCATGGCAGACGTTTTGAGTGTAAAACAATGGGGGACTATCATGATTCATACTTGAGGGGTGACGTTTGTTTGTTGGCGGACGTCTTTGAAAATTACAGAAAGACCTGCATGAAAACATTACAGCCTGGATCCCGCGCATTACATTTCTGCGCCCGGGATGAGTTGGGATGCTTTCTTAAAGTTTACTGGAGTAAAGATTGATTTATTGTCAGATTTACCAATGGTTCAGATGATTGAAAACGGATTGCGGGGGGAATTAGTATGGCGTCGCATCATTACTGTAAAGCAAACAACAAATACTTGGACGACTATGACCCAAGTAAAAGTCTAACTATCTCATGTATTTAGATGCAAACAATCTGTATGGTTGGGCTATGGCACAATCGCTTCCATTACGCAACTTTAAAATGTACACAGGCGGTGATCCGAATAATATTCAAAAGGCATTAAAGTGGTTGAGCAGTTTAACGCCTGATCAACAGCGTGGTTTCATTCTAGAAGTTGACTTAGAATATCCTAATGAACTCCAGGGACCTGCATATTGGACTATCCATTAGCGCAGAAAGTCTAAAGATGGATCCAAGAGAACCACCTAAACTTGTGCCCACTCTTCGAGGCAAAAAAAATTATGTCTGTCATTACAGACTTCTACAATTTTATTTAAGACATGGTTTAAAGTTAACAGCTGTTCATCGTATAATTGCTTTCGATCAAGAACAGTTCATGAAACCATACATCATGAAGAACACTGATCTCAGAACTAAATCCGCAGATGCTTCAGAAAAAGACTTTTTAAAGCTGATGAACAACAGCTGTTTTGGAAAGACTATGGAGAATTCCCCACAACGTAAAGATGTCAGATTAGTCACCAGAGAGAACGAAGCAATTAAAGCTGACTTCAAAACCTAATTATCAGGACTTTAGAAGATTTCATGATCAGCTTTTTGGCATAATGATGAAAAAAAGAAAGTCAAATTGGACAACCTGTATTTATTGGGTTTACCGTTTTAGAATTATCAAAGCTTTTAATGTTAGAGTTTCTTTATGACTACTTTAAGCCTTGTATCCAAAGTCCAGAGTGCTTTACACAGATACAGATAGTTTTGTTTAGATATCCTACTGAAGACATCTATAAAGACATGGAATTAGAAGTAGCTAAAGGGCATGCAGGATGGTATGACACGTCCGATTATCCTAAAGATTCGCCTTTGCATTCAATTATAATAAGAAGGTTTTAGGAAAGATGAAGGATGAATTATCTGGAAAGGTGATCAAGGAGTTTGTTGGTTTAAGGTAAAAAATGTACAGTATTTCGAGCCAGGAGAAAATCATTAAAAAAGCAAAGGGAATATCTCGCAGCGTTGTGCAGTCAAACTTTATCACATGACAACTACAAAGAAGCATTGTTTGGCAATAAGACTTTCATCATGACAACGTAAAACTGCGATCTAATCTACATGAGATCAAAACAACAGTTGTAACAAAGAAGTCGTTAGATAGAACAAACACAAAACGAGTGTTTGTTAATCCAGAGTTTTCATATGCAATTGGGCACTGGAGGACCGCATAAACAGGGGGGGTTATATTTTTCATCAACTTTTATTATAAGATCAATCATAGCTTCATCCAATTCATTTAAATCTTTTCTCATGTTTGCTTGATGCGTTCGAATTTTTTTTATTATTCAAGATATTCTTTTTCCCATTTGGGGGTTTGAGTTGTAGGTGATCTGGATGATTTAGCATGCATTGATTAATCCCCGAAAATGTTTCCTTAATAGCATTAAAACGCATGAAATGATTCCCGTATCATTTTCAAGGTCTCTTCCTTTACCATTCTTGTTTCGTTCTGCACTTCCTTCTGAGCTTCCATTTTAAACTCAAATATATTTACGTAAATTAATTAAAGCGGAACTGTGTCTGGTGGGATTATCTGCAGTTCTTCCTTCGCAAAGATCTTTGAGGAGCTGGTTGTTTTGTCGTGTCAGTTTCTCGTAAATAATACACGGGCGGATTCATTTTTACAATTCTTTTTATTTCATACGGATCAACACTCCAAACTGGATCTGTTGCCCTGATGCGAGTGTCCCCTTTCTGCTTCCCCCGGTAAATAAAGGTACCTTACTTTTAAACCAAACGGTAATAGTTTGCCGGATGAAGACTCTACTTCAACAACATTTATTGTTTTTTTTTGATTGCTTGTACTGGTTTTAGTCTTTAAATTCTTCATTATTCATTGCGCGCAAAACTGAGGGCAGTCTTCTAAACCCATTCTGTGTTGCGAGAATTGTCAATCAGCTCTCTATGATACTGGTAGGAGAAAAGTCTTTCAGCTAACTGTTTGTTAAAGTTTTCAACTAAAGCCTGTGATCTGTGAACACCTGGAATGCCTCTTTTAATGGTAAACTCTATTTTTTCAACAATAATTGATTCACTTGCCTTTAAATTCTTTTCATCATCGACTTGAATCATGCGAGGATAAGTTAAAGGGCCCGTTGGTATATCAGTTGTATGGCAACAGCAACAGCAGAAGCACTCTTTTGTGTTAATGGTTCGCATCTTTGTATCTTGAAGCTATGTCAATGACTGTGAGTGCGTACTTAAATCTTTTTCGCCTAATCGTATCAGAGGGTAAATATAGAAGATCCATTTGATGGGTGTCGTTCGGTATTGTATTCACAAAGTGCGGTCTCTGTATTCTTTTGGGTGCAGGTAAATAAATTTGCCAAATCGCTTGTTTAGATAACCATTCTTTTGCTGTTTGTTCACTGACACCTGCCGCTTGGCTTAGCTTTTTGATTGCCGTGATTCCCTTCCAATATCCTTTGGGCGAATAATAAATTTTGTTCATTTTTATTCAGCCATATTATGCGCAACAAAATACACAACGGTCATACCAAAGGCAATAAACGCGATTTCTTGCATCTTTTGTTTTTCTGATGGTTGATAAAAGTCACTGAATTTTGGTGGGGGCAATGTCTCGATTGGTTTGCCTGTTACAAGATAATATTGTTTTATTGCTTGATCAACATCTTTAAATGTGTAAGCTGCATGCCCCTGTTTTTCAGTGTGTTATTAATAAAATCTAACTGCTCAAGTCTCTGCTTTTCATAGGCGTCTTGTGCAGCTGTTTTTGCTCCATAGCTTTGTTATGTCTTTTTCTCTCGCCGTCATCCCGCAGTTTACTAAATGCGAAATTACTTCCGCTAAAAGCAAGCGCATTAACCACAGCGCCGCCTATCATCATTACGAGTGAAGCCATTTTTTTATAATGTATTTTTTATTTACATATTTATACTGTCTGGAATTATTCCTTGCTTGACTAGAAAATCTTTCGTGGCAAACGAAGCTGTAATGATAGCAATTAGCTTTGCTGAAATCCTCAAAGTCTAGTTTGCCAAGATCTGCTGGTTTAATTCTTAACAAGCTTTTACCAAGATTGAGTATCCTACACTTAGACCTCCAATAACAGCAAAATTTGGTATACAAGGTTGGTAACAGTTTTTTTGGTGCTCATTTTTAGAAAATAAAATAATTATAATTAATAAAAAACATGAACAGTGATGATTACTACAGCTACAAGGCAGCCTAAACCTTCCTGAACTTATGAATGACCAAGTTGATGGCCAAGCTGTTATGCCCCAAAAGGAGAGGTTGTATTCTTTGGCGGCGTGTGGAAAAACAAAACAGTTCCTCGGAACTGAATTCAGCATTGAACAGATTCAACAGATGTCGCCACAAGACATTATAAAGTATCATAACAGGTATGAGGCGCAGTTGGGGTCAAGAATGGTAAAAAGCATTGGGCAAAAAGGTTCTTAGTTTGTACACTAAACTAGTCAGTAGATTTGCTCCCATTGATTCTGAACAAGATCTTACGTATGATTAACGCAAGATCCAGTTTTAACAAAGTCATTAGAGTCTCTAGGATGTGATTTGTATTACAGATTTGGAACATTGTTATCGCCATTAATCATTTGGGGTTAATAACTTTTAATCATATAGATTTTATTTCCCTTCAAAATGACCCAGCCAGAAAATCAGCAGAATCAGAAAACACTGAATCAGGTGGAGAAAGTAACCAAGCCAGAAAATCAGCAGAAAACACTGAATCAGGTGGGGACCAGTGAAAAGCATCCTGGGCGTGTTAAAGCAGGAAGAAAATTAGCAGAGTGGAACCGACAAAAAAATTAATGTTACAGAATATAACTCTAATGAAAACATAACACTGCCAACGCCAGAACAAGTTGATTCAATGCCAGCTATAAAAAAATCCATGTGATTCAAGACCTACAGCGCCAAAGTCTTCATGGAATATTGAACTTAAAACTGTTGCCATTTTTGGCGCCTTGCTGCTGTGGGGGGGCAGTTATTACGGTTATAAAATATATTTCACAATGGCGGCAGAAACAAAAAGCAATCAAAAAAATCTGAACCGCTAAATACAGAAGGCAACAGCACGCCAGAACCGTCAACAACAAAAGATCTTTGATCCATTTCAGATGGAATAATATTTTAAGAACTTAATTTTAAATTTTTTTAATAAAAATAGATCATGGCGTATTATAAAATGATGAAGTCAATAAATAAAGACATGGAGTCTATAAAATGACATTTCCATAGACCAGAATTGTAATCAATGCGGTTGCTTAGGATGTAAGAACTTCATTAAGATCTATGCTGACGATCTCGCGCAGAGAACGCCGAGCAAGATATTCTCAGTGATGACGCGTTTTTTTTAGGCGTGTGTGTACTATATTAGACATTTACTATTTAAAATAAAAACATAGATTGTATTTTTTTGATAATTATAAGATAACTTGAATAAGAACTTGGTTGTACTTAAAGGACGACTTAATTACAATCTTGAGGTAACTTAATCAAGAACTTAATTAAAAACTTAATCAAGAACTTATTAAGAACTTGAAGTAACTTAATTAAAACTTAATTAAGTTCTTAAGGATGACTTAATTAAGAATTTAGAGTGACTTAATTAAAAACTTGGAAGTGACTTGGGGTTAAGAACTTAATTAAGAAACTTGGGGGTGGCTTAATTAAATCTCTCACTTAGAGGTAACTTAATTAAGAACTTAAAGGTTACTTAATTAACCTTTACCAACCAAGTCGTTCAAAAAGTGGGTAACAGGATACTTCCATAAAATGGTCCAAGGGAAATAAGCGCTGTAACTAGTCTTGGGGATGTTAGAACGAGTTACTTTCAGTGGCCTATTGTGAACTTGGCTGCGTCTCATTATGTGTAAGCCCTGTGTTTTGTCGCGCTGGGTGACAGTTTTGTCATCACACACGCACACACACACACACATACACACACGCGTTACACTGTCTAATATCACTTTAAAGTGAAAAGACGTTAAATTCAAAGAACAACAACACACACCCCGGCGCGCATGCACACACACACACACATACTTACGCGCACAGCCTGCTAAACAGAACACACGCGGCATTTGCGCCGCACACACTTACACACCACACACACACACATGCCCACCCATGTAACATGTACGGCGGCCCGGGCGGATCATGTGATAGACTACGCACTATCCGATTACTTTTCTATGGGGCCAGCCAGAGCCAGGGCCCACACACACATGCAGAAAGAGAGAGAGAAAGAGAACGACAGGTGAGAATGAGGCGGTAGTTTGACAGGGAGCATATAATTTACACGGCAAGCGGCGAGCGAACGCTGTGTGTATGTGTGTGTGGGTGTGTATCAGGCTTTACCTTTTGGGCTGATCGTACCGTGTTGGTGTTTTCAGCTTTAAGCAGATCAAACAGCCCCGGACAGTAGCAGGTTGAGCGTTAGGCCTTGGCCCTTGCTTGCACACACACACACACACATACGTACGCGTGCGCACATACACACACACACACGCGCGCGCATGCACACACACACGCACGCACACACTTACACACACACACACACACACATACTTACGCGCACAGCCTGCTAAACAGAAACACACGCAGCATTTGCGCCGCACACAACGGCCACCTGTCTAGAGGTCGCGCACGCAGCTTTATCGATTGCATCACGAAAAGTAGTAATGGAGTGGTCTCCCTGTACACGTGGATTGCACCACCACCAAAAGTAAGCTTAAATATAAGAATTCAACTACTCGCTATTGGTGGTCGGTTGGCCACCGCAGGCGTCACACTTTCGGAGTTTGGAGTTGCTGAGTTCAGGGTGCACTTCCCCCATTAGTTGGTCACACAGTTTCGAGTTTCGAGTGAGACCAGAGTTTGGGGGTCAAGTTCACCCATCCAGAATGAAGACCGGTGTCAGCCATTCCAGACCAGAGGCCAGCCACCACCACCCAAAAACCCCAGGGCAAACATTTCTCCTGGGGTTTCCCCCCTGAAGGCATGGTCGACACAAAGTGACGCCTGCAAAAAAAATTAAATCAACAGTCGGCATGTCAGGGAGGGGGGTTTTTGCTATTTTTTATGTTAAAAAAATTGTATTTTTATTTATCTACAATATATATGTTTGTAGCGTGCTGCCATTATTTTTTTCAAAATATCAAATATTAACACGCACACAGCAAAAATATGTCCACCACTACAGTTGTCTAATCCAAACCAAAGTTTTAAAGTCTCCAGAAAACACATACCACTTCACAACTCAACACCAGCAATGGAAATGACGAGGCAGAGCTGCGTTGTAAGCCTGCACTTAATTAATAAGATGGCGTTGGTTCAAAATCGCCATGCCCAGTCACGCGGTAAGTAATCGGATAGTGCAAAGTCCTTAGGTAGGCCGGCAACTAGCAATTAAAGGCTTACCTGCCCCACCCATTTGTATATGGGCGCGTTCAGCCACGACTGCTTTTCCCCTACGTTACTCTATGGTCGTGTTTCAGCCACGGCTACTTTCCCCTACGTTACTCTATGAAAACTTTAGTAAATTAGTATTGAAAACGGATAACCCTACACAGTATGTTTGTTTGTAGGGTCGTTATTTTTTGGTTATTGAAAG
>JAFLJL010015356.1:0-25000 GCA_018398815.1 Conus ventricosus
GATCTCAACGCTTTCTTCCACTGGCACACCAGTGAAGAGGGCTGTCACATCAAAGGACACAAGCTGCGCGTCTGGTCCCATCTTGAACTCGCTGAGTTTAGAGACCCGGTGTGCACTGTTCTTGATGTGGTGTTGTGTCCTGCCCACTAGCAGAGCAAGTATGTCGGCCAGGAATCTGGCTGTCTCGTTATCATTCTTATAGTTAAGATATATGTAGCTAAGATGTGTATAGCTAAGATGTATATAAACATTTTAAAGAAAAACTGATTCTGTCGTCTTTCTGCAGCATATTTTCGAAAAAGAGTGAAACATTAGAAAACATTACCTCTCCTTTAAAAGACTGGAAACATGCTATCGGCTACAGAACTCATTTGTTATCATATGTCTACAGAAACAGTACCGCTGCCGTTGTGAAATGTATGCTAGAAAGCCTGTGAATTCCCCCTCTCTATCCTGTCCCTCCCTCCCTCTCTCTCTCTCTCTCTCTCTCTCTCTCTCTCTCTCTCTCTCTCTCTCTCTCTCTCTCTCTCTCTCTCTCTCTCTCTCTCTCTCTCTCTCTCTCTCTCTCTCTATCTCTCTCTCTGGTAGTCTGTCGGTCGGTCGGCCCATCTGTCTGCCTGTCTTTCTATTAGTCTGCCTGTCTGGCCGTCCGTCTGTCTCTCTCAATCTTCTTATTGCTCTCTTTCTCCCTCTATCTCTTTCTTTCTCTCTCTGTGTCAGCATGAGCATGACTTTTCTTTCTTTTTTTAATCCATGTTCGTTTGTCTGTGTGTCTGTCTATCTGTCTTCTGCCTGCTTGACTGCCTGTCTCTTTGTCTCTGTCTCTGTCCCCTGTCTCTCTCTCTCTCTCTCTCCCCTCTCTCTCTCTCTCCTCTCTCTCTCTCTCCCTCTCCTCTCTCTCTCTCGGGGGGGGGGGGGGGGGGCGTGAACTGTTGTATTCGCGTGAGGTCACGTTGATTTCACTTCTACAATTAATAAGAATTAAGACGACCACACGGTGATTTGTGTACTGAGAGTTCGTCTGATTCTGTGCAAGTAACCATGCCATCTGCACCACTGGAGTTTCGGGTGTTTGGGGGTGTTTCATCGCAATTCCAGTCATTCATGATGAAGCGAGCAAACCAGAAATTCGCCATGCTGCCGCCTTTCTGACACTGAAGAGGAGAACAACGGTGTAGTGTTAGGACTGGTCCTCACTATTTCTTCTGGGGTGGTTTTCTTCTTCAGTGTGGAATGTGGAGAGTAACCCGGGCCCAAAACTACGCAGGGAAAAGGGCAACACGAGACAGGCGCGTCTGAACAGTGGGAACTGGATTTGGTACCAGACCAGCATGGAAAGACCAGGCAATCCCGTGGGTGGAAACCAAAGAGACGGCACCGAAAGAACCGAGCAGTCTGACCTCATGAACATGATGGAGTCCATGAGCACAAAAATGGACAACCGCTTCGGAGAAGTGACGTTTGGAACCCCCACACTCTAACAGAGGTGTGTACGGCGATGCAGGACGAGTTCCGGGGGCCCTGCGCGGGGGGTGGGGGGGGGGGGGGGGGGGGGGACCCATGGGCTGCGCCAGCAGAATGAAGAGCTGAAGAAAGAAAACGACGACCTGACCAGGAAGATAGAGGACCGGGAGAGGAAACAGACGACCTCGAGGGCAGATAAAGAAGGAACAACCTCATCTATGGTGTGACAAGGAAAGACAATGAAACCAATGCTGACTGTAAAAAATGTGCTAAAAGATTTAATACTGACAGCTTGGAACTTGCACAAGAAATTGAATTTAATAGGGTGCACAGACTAAACCACAAAGCTGACTTCGCCCATCATAGCCAGATTCGTATTCTACAAACAGAAAGTGGAAGTGTGAAGGCCAAAGGCAAGCTCCGGGAACGAACATTTTCTTTGGGTGAAGACTTTTATTTCTGTGTGAGAGAGGTTAGAAAGAGGTTGACTCCCCACTTGAGAAAAGCTAGAAGCGAGGGAAAAGGGGCCACAATGGTTTTCAGCCATCTTCTAATCGATGGTAATAAATTTACTGTAAACGATAACGACGAACTTATAAAGTTTGAAAAAAAGTGTTGGCCGGCCCAAATACTCGTGTGAAATAGAACACGGCTAAAGGGAACACACAGTAGGGTGACACCGATTTTGTTCACGCTGTGTGGCATTTTAGAGGGACACTGGGGAAGCACATGCTGAGCGTGTCGTATCTGACAGCGTGTTGTCTGACGCTGGTTCCCCTTTCCCTCTCAACTGCAAACGAACGTTCTGAATGTGTGTTACAATCTGAGACGTTGCCTGTGTCTGATAATACACATTCTTGCCTATCCTCGGCCATTGTACATAATGCGATTGAAAATAAAATTGTTTGTGTTTTAAAAATCCGAACCTTTTACATTTTTACCCCGGGAATGTTAAGGGGTTTACTTCCAAAACTACGGGATAAGATTTTGTCTCTTTTGTTCGTTCGTTTGATTTCATTTTTTTTGGCTGAAACTTTGTAGAAAATTTTCAGTCTTCTGTGTTTTGTTGTTATGAATTTTATTGTAAACCACTATTAGACTCGCAGCTCGTGGTAGACATTCAGGGGGCTTGTTGTGTCTGGTGAAAAAGGAGTTTTGCTCGTTTGTTAAAGTCTTGAATATTCAGTCTGATCATTTCTTTGCCTTTATTATTGACAAATCTGTATTTGGGTACCAATAAAAATGTTTTATGTGTGTGCCTATGTACCTCCTGTGGATTCACCATACTATGTGCACTTTAATCTGGAAAATGGAATAAGTTTTTTGAATTCATAAAATGTTTGAAATGCTCTCTTGTGATGATTTTGTTTGTATTGATTAGGCGGCGACCTCAATGCAAAACTGCAAATTTTTAAAAGGGATTTAGGAGAAAACATTTAGATTTTGGAAATCAGTACTCCGGGCGGTCCAATTATGCACCAACAAGATTCTGAAGATAAAAATCTGAACAATTATGGTAAAATGTTGCTTAATATGTGTACAAGTCTCTGTTTGTGTATTTTGAATGGTACGTGTAAAGTCCCTGACACACGAGCCTCCCCGCCCGTACGGTTGAGAACAAACGTTTGACCGGGTGCGGTCCGACCATCAGTGTCGAACGGACCGAGTGCTTCACGAAACGTTTTGAACCTGTGCGGTCCGACCTATACGCGAGTTTAAACCCTTCGAGTTTGATCCTTCAAAGGACTGTACAATTGAATACGAAGCTTTTTCTCGAATATTAGATTCCTATAATTTTTTGAGTTGACATCCAAAGCACATGATGGCCTTGGTACGATTCAATCAAATGTTTGGTCTCCAAATGGGACAGCCCTGATCGCCTTGCTGGACGAACGCCATTTTTTTTTCCGTTGTCATGGGTGTTCGCTCAATGCTGAGCGTTGATTGTTGGGATTCTAGCTGTCCGTTTCGAATAGATCACGGTGTATCTCGAACGGTCGGGTCGAACTGGAATGCCGAATTCCGTTTGAGACGTACGTTGCTATGACAGACCTCCGTTTGGGATGGGGTTCGACCGGTACGCCCGAAGCGTACGGGGGGAGGCTCGTGTGCACCCTCTAAGGGCGACCAGGAAGGTCGCTACAACGTACGTATGTGAAAGCGGTAATAGTGTTAATGATTATTTTTTGATGTCAAGGGATAGTTTGCGGGTGTTTTCAAACGACTGTACACTTAATGTTTATGAACGCATTGATTCTGACCACATGCCTGTGTTCTGACTGTTAATGTTAACAGAGATAGATTGAATCATCCCAAAGAAAAAAATGTAAATAATTTGGTGGAAAAGTTTGTTTGGAATGAAAATTATAAAAACCATTTCCTCTGAGATTTCAGCAGAGAGTCGAAATGGCTATCAGACTGATTAAATGTGAATGTAAATGAAGCTCTCGGTATTTTTAAATTCTTGTTTAAAAATCTGCGAAATGTATGATAAAGCGAATAAATGTAGATGGGCATAGAGGATATGATGATTGGTAGACACTGAGTGTCGTCAAAGTAAAGGAAAGGCTAGAAGATTACTAAGTAAATCAAATCGACCTTACTTTCAACTGATAGAGTTTTGTACTGTAATCCCTAGGCGTGAATACAAGCATCTTTTGAAAACGAAAAAAAGAGCTTTTAACACGGCTTTGGGTTAGAAAAGTTAGTAACATCTATAGATTCTCAAAAAAATTTCTGGAACACAGTAAGGAAGATTAGAGGTGGTAAGAAACAGCCTTTAAATGATATTACATTGGAGAGCTGGTTTTGAACATTTTAAAGAGCTGCTTGAAAGAAATGATGTTGGTAATCTTATAACACATAAACGTAACGATGACGAAAGTGCGGGGCAACGATAGTGATAGCTGTCCTTTTAATCGCCCTATCTCAAATGAGGAAATTGTGTTGTCATTACGAAACTAAAAAAATGGCAAAGCTCCTGGACCAGATGGAATAACTGGAAGATAATTAAGAACGCTTGCAAGTCAGAAATGGTGATTGGTTTTCTAAAAAGGCTTTTTAAATACTTTGTTTGACAGGGTCTTTTCAAGAAATTTTGGCAAGTCAATTGCCCTTTTCCTTTATAAAAAAAGGGTGTGCCAATGACCCAAACAACAATCGAGGTATATGTTTGAGTAATGTATGTAGTAAATTGTATAGCACTGTTATTAATAGAAGACTCCAGGAAGGGGTAGAAGAAAATAATTAACTGGCGAATTTCAAGCGGGATTTAACAGAATTATTCAACAATTGATCATATGTTCACTTTAATGTCGTTTTGTTGTAAAGCAATTTGGATTGAATCGTAAATTAATTAGCCTTTAAATAGATTTTGAAAAGCATTCAAATTCCGTTAATAGAAGAAATCCTTTGGCCTATTTGTTTAAGAATGGTTTAGGGGTAAATTATATAAGTGTATTATTAGCATGTATGTTTTCTGTAAAACAAGAGTGCGATGTGGAGGCTGCCATACAGATTACATATACTGTACATCTGGAGTAAAACAAGGAATGTTTGCAGCCCTATTTTGTTCTAATTATTTATTAATGAATTAACGTTTGAAGTTATTAATTCTGGAAGACATGGCGTACGGTTTGAAAATGATGTTTTAGAGATATTCATTCTCCTTTTAGCTGATGATGTGGTATTGTTATCCGAAACTATTATTGGTCTGCAAACACAACTGAACAGTTTAGCAAGGGGCTTCTGCTTCACTTCAGTTAAAGGTTAACAGAACTAAAAGTAATATAATAGTGTTTAAAAAGGAGGTTACCTTGCTGCCAGTGAAAGATGGATGTATAATGGAAATCAATGCCAGTAGTAAATATGTACAAAAATTTGGGAAATATTTTTAAACCCACGCTTGAGCTTTACATTTGCCTGAAAATATCTTGTGAGCAGAGCTAAATACGCCTTGTTTATGTATTATGAAAAAATCGACAATATTGCATTGAATAACAATTCTTTGGCACTATTTCTAAAATTGTTTGATTCTCAAATTCAACCAATAGTACAATATGGTGCTGAGTTGTTGTGTATCAGTACTGCTGCTTTTGAAGTGGAGAAATTCTTTATATGCATTGAAGAAGTTTTTGGGAGTATCTGTGCATACGCTATTGATTTAGTGTATGGGGAGACAAATAGGTATCCTATACATTTAGCTTCTGTAAATCAGCACTATTCGTTATTTGTTAAAGTTAACGAGAATGCAGCCACATAGGTTTCCCCCATAAAGCTTACAACATGTTAGTTGAGATGGATGCCAGAGGCAAGATGAATTGGGCCTCGCGGGTAAGATCAAAGCTTATGAGTGTGGATTTGGGTTTTTATGGGAAAGCCAGGGCGTCGGAGACATAGCTAGTTTCATTCTTGAATTTTCGTCAGAGATTAATAGATTGTAGATGGCAAAGCTGGGATTCTCATGTTCAGGAAAGTGACAGGTTTGATATTAATCGTATGTTAAACGCAGAGCATAATGTGCCCCCTGTATTTTTCTATGAACCTCGACAAATATTTGAGATACATCTTAACAAAATTAAAATTCGGTATCCCCAGAAATAAATAGACATTTCAATTGCTATAGACAACACGGGTGATGAAAAATCCCCTTTGCCCGTTATGCCCCCGAGGCACTGATAATGAAGTTCATTTTATTTTCTCTTGCCAGGAAATAAAGTAATGTTCGACAAGAGTTATTTCCGCAAAAAATACTATAGACAACCATACTTATTTTAAACTAATTATGTTAATGACATCAAGGAACGAAACACTTGTAAAGCAGTTCGCATTATATTGAGGCAAAGCATTTAAGATTCGGAGGTTCGTCACAGCATAGGTTAATTTTTCATCTGGTATTCTTGATTGCTATTTCTGTGTAGTGGCATTTGCAAATAGTAAACATGTGCAGTGAAATTAATTAATGCTTCGAAGGTTTAAACCTTAAAAGATTGTTTTGTGTTATGCTTTATTTTGTTCGATTCTTTGCTTTAGGGACAGAATATTGTTCTATCTTTGTACCCCCCCTTTTGAGGGGCGATGGCCTAACAGAATAAAGATCTGAATCTGAATCTCTCTCTCTCTCTCTCTCTCCCCCCTCCCCCTCTCTCGCTTCATCTCTCCTTTTCTCCTCTTCCCTCTCTCTCTCTCTCTGGAGGGGAGTTCATGCTCATGTTCGAGGCAGTCGCACTTTGTTTTAATGTCTGCAATTAACTGCTAATTATTCGAGTTCATTACATTACAAGTTTCAGAAATTTGTAAGATTAGTGCTGTTGGTACCATCCATCATGCCTGCAAGTTTCATGGAGTTTTCGTGCTCGCTGTGGTGTGTTTTACTTGACTGTTTTGGCTCGGACATTGAAGAGAAATCAACCACTGTATGTCAAAGGTCACAGGAAACGATTTTACCCCGTGGCTTTGACATGCACAGCAGAGGACAACACAAACATTCGCACGGACTATGCATCGCTGTATTTCTCGTTCTGCTGGTTTTCCTCGTGACGCTCTACCCCGTGCGGAGGCAAATTCGGATGTGTGACAGCTTCTTTTGTGATTGTTTTTCTTGCCCGTTTCTTTCTGCAGTGCATGGGCGTGGAAGCAAACCCAGGGCCTACACATTCGGATCCCCCTCACACAAATTGGGAAAAACACATAGCCGATTAAACGACGGCCGTGAATGTCTTGACAAAGAACTGTGCTTTCCTTGAAAGTAAATTGAACAAGTCGTAGCTGGATGGATTACTTCGATGGAGTACGTCAGAGTGGACGATGATATTGATAAGCTTGAAGCATTTTCTAGACAAAACAACGTGAAATTTTCAACGTCTACGAGGAAGAAAATGAAAGTTATTCTGATTGCGCCAGGAAGGTTGTTCAGCTTCTGAACAGGGTTTTTCCCCTGAAGACTTGGTCCCTGGAGGACTTGAACGGGCCCATCGTGTAGGACGAAAAGAGAACATTCTGCCTACCCCCGTCCCCTCATTGCAAAACTACACAGTTTGGGAAATGATAAACTGTCCGTTCTAAGTGAAAAGGACAGCAGAAAGGACTTGGGTGATACGCTGAACATTCGGTGGGTGGCGATCTCACGAACAGACAGCAAATGTCATCAGACCCTGAGAAGGAAGAAGGACGACTGGGCCTTCTTTCGCAACGGACGCCTGCATGTTGAAAGACAACAGAAGAGATCAGCGCCATGGATACCGTGCTGGCAGACAACGTTTTTCCGCAAAGCCATCACGCTGAAATTAAAACCAGCCGTGGGCAATCTGTCAGCCCACCTCCTCCCTCTGATATGGAATCCTTCCTGCCCTCAGACGTCCACATGCCTCACTCAGCAGAACGACGGTTCCTCTTGCCCTGCCTTTGCCCGACATCCCCTCCGCGCCCTACCCTTCCTCTTCAGCCCCAACGCCACATCCTTAAGAGCGCCGCGAACCAAGGGCCCGTGTTCGCCAAACAGCTAGAGAACGTAAAATACCAATCCTGGGCCACTTCCGCCCTCAACCCTTTCGGGGGAAAGTGACCCAGGGTTGGTATTTCTACGTTCTCTGACAAGTAAGACTTCAATAACCAAAAAATAACGATTATCTACAAAAAAACATACTGTGTAGGGTTATTCGTTTTCAATACTAATTTACTAAAAATTTTCAGATTTCAGTTTTTGTTTTAATCCTATGTTTTTCCGATCATTTTCAATAACATCATTTTCCGCGCAAACATTCTTCAAATGAGTTTTCCCGTCTTTCATGGAAATAACACTACAGTCTTAACTTTCTCTAAAGTCTTTTAAAACTGAGTTATATTTTTGGCAAAAATCCACACACTTATCCTAGCATGCCTTCCGCTGAAAGCTAGTTTTAGACAAAGTTTTCTCCTTTTTAACTATGTCTCTTTCTGCCGAACAGTCATCTATAATAAATAGTGTTTGCGTTCCTTCAAACAGTCTATAAAACTGTTCTAAACACTCACTTAGTTTATTGCTAGGGTCAACTAAATATATGTCATCATCTGTCCATATAAACCTTCTATCATGATATGCTTTGTTCCATTTAAGTGTTTGGACAGAAAACCACAATATATTAAAATTAAAGCGATAAACTGTTTGTAATAGTCTAGGACAAATATTGTTTTTCCACAACCAGTCTGCCCACAAATCAATGAGCAATGAGGAGTTTTTGTTTATAAAGTTTAACTGCTCCATGGTTTTATAGAAAATTTAATCTAATCCAGTTATTATTTTTATCATAACCTCTGTCAAAACTTGTTCAGTATAATAAAAAACCCCATAAGGCCTAAATGCGTAAGATTAATCCAATTCAGTTCTGTAAGATGTTTCTATTCAAGTCAACATTTAAATTTTTTTGCTTGTTGTTATAACCTTAATATCCTCACCATTGTGAAGAACAACGATGGTAACGTTAAGACGTTTAACGTCTAAGTTTTGCCAGCAATATTAATTCCTTTTATAAGGTCGCCCCTAACGCCCACAACCCCATCCCTCTCCACATCTTTAAAGACAGAAATTTCAAAATTAATTTTGAACGTGTCTCCTAATTTTCTGCTTGGAAAGAACTGTTTAAATTTTTTAGAAGCTTTTTTTACAACTGTTTCTTTTCTGTGAGGATGTAAATGTTTTTTTCCCATATGGCGTTTATTTCAATTTCTTCCCCACTATTTCGTCCGGCATAAGACTTACATGTAAAGGGCCAGAGTTGAATGCTTTTCTGAAACTTTTTTGACGGCTAAAATATGTAAATGGGCTTATGAATTCAAATTTTATGTCCCATTCTAAATATGGTTCTAAGTGCCATTTTTAGGTCAGGTTTTTCGAACTATTTTAATATTCATACTGGCCAACATTATTTGCTTCTAGATTGCGCAGCTGTTTCTAGTTTGGAAACTTTTTGCTGCGCCAACCTCTTTGCGTTTAAATCACCATCTTAGTGTACTCAAAACCATACAAAGCGCCTATCTCACCGTTTTGTTCAAAGTCCGCAAAAGTCTGCAAGGTCTTTTAATTCTAAGGTTATACCCCCTCACAGGCGCTAATGTAACTCCTGATTCTTCTGGCCCCCGTGACATTATTTTTTAGAACAACTTATTATTTTATTTCCAAAACAATGTGTAGGTTATCACAAATTTTACAAACTTTCCCCCGCTTTTTCTGGCAATTTTTATATTAAATGATCCAACCCCTCCCACAAACTAATCTTTTAAACTGTAAATTAGGGAATTGTATAATTTCATAATCGCAATATGCAGCTTTTCCCTGACGGAAGAGCTCTTAAAACAGTTGAGGCCTTCCATCATATAAGTTTTTTCATCAGTGCTCAGCTCATCCAAATGAACAAAGAGTAATGAATGTAATGCAAGATCCAGCGGATTTTCTCCCTCATAAGTAGTTTTTGTTTGACGTAACTCTAAAACTATGAACGGGTTCGATTGGCAGTTGTAAAGCCTAACATTTTAGCTAGCTCTTCATCAAAATAGTACCCTACTTCTTCTTCTTCAGGCTTGAATGTTAACATTGTTTTTTTGATTTGCATTGTTAAGTTTGAGAGTAATGTCAAAGTTACTCATGCTTCTTTTTAGCGAGCAAAACCCGTAATAAAACCCTCAGGTATGGTTAACTGGCTAACAATTGTCCTTTATTATTAACTTTTTTAATCTTTTTATTCTCCTTGATTCGGTTATATTAAACCATAACTCTTTGTAAAATATTTCATGAAGCGCAACCATTTGGCCCCCGCAATTGTTATCAATAGCATGTTCTAAAAACGAAGGACGGTCTTGGGGTTTTTATTTTTACAAACATTTTTTAAACGAAATAAAATGAGTGCATTCAAATATACTGATGCAAAATATTCTGTTGGGCCCACTACAATCTTAAAAATATAACAGCTGATACTCTTGACATTTCTGTGACTCATCTGACACCTTTCAAGTAAAGGTGATTTCTCCATTAAGCAGATATCTTAACCCCCCTATTAAAAAAAACACACGCGAAGTGTGGTTAGTCACCATCGTTTTATCGAACCGTTAAACTTTGCTGTGTTTTGGCATCAACTGGGTGTGGAGTGCGTATCTGACACTTAAATCATCCTAAACCTTTGGTGAGGTCAGTGTAAGATTTCATTTTATTACACCTTCAACGTATTTTGACTAAACTGCAAGCACCCATTACCAAAATGACAAACCGTTTAATCCATTCAGAAACAAAAAGAATAAGGCTTTTGAAAGGATCGAACAAATTTTAAATTAACATCAAGACACATTTTAAAAAAATTGGGATCTTAACGGGTTTTAAGGCACCCCTTTTTTTTGGGGGCTTCACAAAAGTATAAATAGACGGAATCCTCCTTACACATCTTTCCTTCAGGCCCCAACTTTTCACCTTGGTCCATAGAGCAAGAGCAAAAAACAGCATGGCAACTTTTATTTTAACATTTCTAAGGGCCAAACTAAAGCGGGAAAATAAACAAATAAACGACTCTGTCGTACTTACGTTCGGGTTTACTGGGTTCACAACACAAACAAGATCGAGCAAAAACCGATCCTTCTACGGCCTTGACGCACAAAAAAAATATTTAAGCAAATTTAGAGGCGCCATTAATTCTACATTTGATTTACCTTCAAGTATTAAAAGGTCCCAAAATGTTTTACAATACGCAAGTCGAAAGTAACTTTGCGTTGCACTGGTTTATACAGCGCCTTCTGACCTCAACTCCAATAGGAACAATAATAAACTACAATAATGAAATCCTTGTGGCAGGCAATAAAACAAAGGTGGGAAAAACACGAAATAAATTCTGAGCCAGTAATTTGCAAGCAGTAAAAAACAAGATGACCCCCCAAGAATAAGTCACCAACCCCCAAAAGGTCCAAACCCCCAAAGGCCATTGAAGACCAGCAAAGCTCCGGACTCTGTTCCGATGACCATGAATATGAAAAAAGCACTTGTTCTTGGATTAACTGGCCTATGATTACTTAGTCTTTATCTTCTAAAAAAAAACCAAACTATAAAGAGAACAATGCCCATAATTTTCTCACCATAAACCCAAACTACTTTGCCTGCAGAGACAAAAGCCAACTAACAATCCCCCCCTAAAAACCAGTAAAGGTCTATAGCTTTACCGGCTAATTTTTTTAAAAAATCCGCAAGATATAAGCTTTTTTTTTTACCCACGTTTTTCAGGCGGTGATGGAGGGCATGGCGGGGGAGGCCCCCGGGCGTTGTCCCCCCCGCCTGTAATAGCCATCCCAGTGTACTTATTGAAAAACCCTAAGGCCGTTATAACACTTCAATGGACCCTTGCCTCTAAACAGTGTTGGGTTCGTTCTGCTAGCGTTGTGTCTTCATATAAAATTTTTTGGGATGTTTCTTTTTATTCTGCTCACTTGAGTTCGTAATTGTTTGGGTTAGTAGACAGCACTTCTAGTCTGCATCTTTCTTGTTCAAGATCTTTTAGTTTTTTGGGCTATTCTTTTTTTAAAATATCAGCCCAAAATTGGCGTATCACCTCAACGATTTTTTCTTTTTTCTTTTTTATATCTCATCTATTTCACCTATTTTGCTAAATTGTTTGTTAATTTCGCCTCTGATGCTTCCAAAGCATGATCAAGGGCCCGCTATTTCCGCATGGGTGCGGTGATTCCGTGTAAGTCTTTAAATTGTTTTTCAAAAACGGTTTCTGCTTCTATTGCATTTATAATTCGTTTGCCGAGTTTTAATTCTTTAATTTTCCATTTTTTGCATTTGGTTATTTTGTCGGGAGTTCCTCATGTGTTTTGAATTTTAGCAACGCACCCTTACTAATTTTTTTAAAATGCCAAGGCATTTTGTTCGCCACACCGAGTCTTTGTCAATGTACTTTTGGCTAAAAACTTTGATGGTCTGGTTTAGTTTAAGCTGAACAATTTGCCCTTGTCTTTTTTTTCACAAACAAAGGGTCATTTTTTACTTCAAAATCATAGGGCTATAAATTCGGGAGGTCTGACCTAAATTTTGGTACAATATCAAACCCAAAAATTTTCTTTTTAATTCACGCCGCAATAAAACGCTGAGCGATGCGGGCAAAGGATCATTTCACTCATGTCGTCTCCACGACAAAAACACATAACCTTTTTCATTTCAATTCCTGCCATTTTTTAAAAATTAACTTTTATTTTGCTTCTAAAAATGCACAACATATGGCTCGATTTTTGACCCGCATAGAAAACTGAAAGCCCCCCTTGGGCGTAAAGGGGAAATAACGGAATTTTCTTTCCAAATAACCACTACTTTTGATGGGATCAAATTCTTTACTTTTAAAATTTCCCCAACCTAGGAGCGGATGAAGTGTTGTGCCGGGCCTCCGCCTTACTTTCAAAATAGAACTCGCTTCAACAACAACCCAAACAGGACATTTTGTACAAATCTGGGCGGGCAATCTTTAAAAAAAATTTTCTATAAAACTTTGGGGGGCAAGAAATATTTTCTTTACCAATCAGACATATTTTTAACCCTTTTTTTCTGATCGGGCTAACCGGGAATAAAAGGGGAGGATCTTGCATTTCAAGGAATCGAAAATGAAGAACACTAAAACTTAGAATATCCCCGGGGCAGTCCCTCAAGCAAAAGCGCAAAAAGGTTTTACTGTAAGTTGCGTATGGGAAAACGCTTTTCCCTTCCCCTTGATTTTGAGTGTTAAAAGCGCATGCGCCAAAATTTCCCCAAGGGCATTAAAAACAGATTGTCATAAACTAACTTTTAACGAATACAAACGTGTTTCAATCATCAACACCGAAGCAAAATACAGCATTTCTGACATCTCATTTTAAAATTTTCGTTGTTGCCCCCTCTAATCAAACAAGGCGATGAGCAACAAAATCATCAAAATTAGCAAAATTACGAAGAGTGATTCACAACAACATATCCCAAAGCAGGGGGACGCATATGGAATTTTTGTTTTAGTGCCACAGCAAGATCGCTTTAAAAAGGATTTTATTTTCTGTGTAAGATGAAGAACCTTTTAAAAGAGGAAGTAAAAATTATTAATCCAAAATAACGAAAGTAAATGTTTTTTGAGGGGAGTCCTAACCAAAACTACGCTAGCGGGGTTAAACCTTTCAGCATTTTTATGAAAAAGAAAACTGTTTTGGGGGTGGGAGTGTAGAAATCCTACGTTGACCTTTTCAAAGATCACATCTTCACAGTTTTTAGGCTCGATGATAATTTTAAAAACAAAATACGGTTTAAAGGGTTGACCTAAGGGCAACAGAGGATAAAATTGCATGGGAAATGGGAGAACTTTTAAAGACGGAATAAACATTTAAATTGAAAAAAAAAGAAGCCGATAAAACCCCTTTAAAAACATTTGTTTTTAATAATGATGCCAGCGAAATCAAGAGAATGATTAAAAGAATACAAAACTAAATTTTTTTTATTTTATAAAAAGCATGTCTGTTCAGGTTTATTTCCCAAAAGTCCTACAGGCCAAGCCGCCAAAGAAGGAAAAGCCCCCCACAAAAAAAACTTTCAATTAACAACATTACACAAATCAAAAAAAACTAGAGCGGACCTTTTAAAAAATAGCAAAACCAAACGAAAATATTTTGCGGCTTTAATGCGTTACATATTTAATAATGGAACCCGACTGTTTTGCTCTATCAGCGGGGACAAGTTAGGCCTCTTACAACAGCAAGGGGGCGCCGCAGCTTTGCCTCTTTTGGGCGGTTTTTCTTAGCTCTCGGCCTGTGTTCATTTGCTGTAGGGGCTGCTGCAAAAAATTAAAAAAAAACTCCAAAGCCACAGCTTTGGTTCAACAATAACGCAAACTTTGCTCGTTCAAACTGACAAAAATAAAGCCTAGTTGATCAAACACGCGGATAAGAATTTAATCGTTTTTCAGGCCGATTTTGATGACACAAAAACAAAAAATTTGATCTTCAAAGAAAGGCAGGCAATTTTTTCTCAACAGCCAACCCCGAGCAGATAAAAAAAAGGAATGCTAAAAAAAGAAAACGAGACATTAAACTCTGTTCTAAACGCTCACATTAACAACCAAAGGGCGTTTATACTTTTTTTATGAGTCCAAACGCAAAAAGACCCTTGATAGATTCTGATTAAGCCGTTGTATTTTTTTTTAAATTTTAAAAAAATAGTTGGGTTAGAAAAGAAAGACACATGGCTAAGAAAAATAAGGCCCAGATAATTTTTGAAGGAAGCTCGAGAAAGAGCGTTTTTCAAGAGCACTAAAATATTTATTTTGAAGTTATTAATCCAGAAACGTGCGGGCAACGTTGTACATGCAATTTCTCAGTTTCCCAATAAACTAACAATAAACCCGCCAGTTAAGAAAAAGTTGCTGTTTAATCGACATAAAACAATAAATGAAGAAAATCTAGAAGTCTGGGCTCAACAAACAGCAGACTATTCTTTCTCATAATACTAACACCCGTTGGGGGGACAACTGCTTACACATTTTACGCTGCCGCGAAGAAGCTAAAAAGAGAGGCTCTGGTTGGTCAAGGGAAGTCTTAGAATTAGATTAAAAAACTAAGTATGCCCGATTGTAGGCAAGGCTACATTCCGCTACCTCGAGATTGGGTTTTAAAGAAGCTTTTAAACAAAAAAAATTCAGCAACAAAAGTTTCTGGGTGTGTTCTTTCAAAGCTGCATCATGTCCGCGAAAACCAAAAAGATAACTAAAACGGCAACGCCAAAGAACTTTAAATTCAAAGGAAAATCCTTTCCGTTTGGAGACCAAATTATCAGTTTGAAAACAAAACAAAACCAAAAACTGCAATATCAAAACATGGAAAAAGAAACAAATCACAGCCGATTAAAGGCCAAAAAAATCCAACGATTGGGGACCAGACAAAAATCAGTTGATTACTACTAAGTTTTCACCAGCGGGCTGCCACATTACACATTGATACGAAAAATGAAAACTAATGCAGCATACTTTAAAAATGGGCAAAACAAAATTCTGAGAAAAAGTTTTTAAAAAAATGCCATCTTTCAAACCGCAAGCGAACATAAAAACATTTTATCGGCCCATTACGTAAAACAGACTAATACGCCCCCACCTGATCTAAAGTTAGTTTTAAGAACGGAAAAAAAAATGCACATTCCCAACGATTTTCGCAGACTTCGAGTCGCTTTTTGTTTTTTTTTTTAAGGGGCCCGCGCCACAAAAAAATTCGAAAACAGTCTTAATGGGAAAACATCAATTTGTTCATTTTTTTTCCCTTGTTTTATTTTGGGTGGCGCCATTTAAAGGGCCCAAATTATACAGAGGGCCAATCGCTAAAGATTTTTAAAAGCGCTGCAGCAATCTAAGATGTTCTAATAATCTGAATTTTTTTGAAATCTGATAACCCCCTGAAGACCAACAAAAGAGCCTCATCCCTCCGTTTGGATTTGTGGGTTTTTTTTCCCCTCATCAGACGCAGCGAATCCAACAGTAAAACCATGATCCATTAGCGGAAAGTTCAGAGGAGCTGCGCACAACAAATGCAACTTTTAACTAAAGTTTGAACCAAAGACATGGGGAAACGCCTGTATTCTTTCATAACTTGCAGGGTTTCGAAATCTCATCTTATAATAAAGCATGGACAATGCCTTTAGGGTCCCCCATTGCACGGGCCTCAAAAAGTCAGTTTTCACTTTAAATAACTTCTTTTTTTGACTCAGCAGCAATGATGGGTTCATTAGAGTCGCGCTAGTCCTTAAAGTCCTCCCAATAACGGAAAATATTTTGACCCCCAAATCTCGTTAGAAAAGGGGGTTTACCTTATAGTACATGAACAGTTGGGAAAGGTTTGATAAGAACACTTCCCCCCAAAGCCGTTCTTTTTTAGTCATAAGGAAAGGAAAAGCGATTCTGATTTTCCCCAAAATCCAAGATCTGGGGAGAAAATTAAGTGTAAAACGAGGAGACTTCAACTCCTACTTAATGGGAGATGTATGTTTTTTGGCGGGCTCTTTTAAAATTATAGAAAGACCTGCATGAAACATTAAAGGTTGATCCCGCGCATTACATTTCTGCGCCTGGGATGAGTTGGGATGCTTTCTTAAAGTTTACTGGAGTACAGATTGATTTATTGTCTGACCTACCAATGATTCAGATGATTGAAAACGGATTGCGTGGGGGAATTAGTATGGCATCGCACCATTACTGTAAAGCAAACAACAAATACTTGGACGACTATGATCCGAGTAAAAGGTCTAACTATCTCATGTATTTAGATGCAAACAATCTGTATGGATGGGCTATGGCGCAATCGCTTCCATTACGCAACTTTAAAATGTACACAGGCAGCGATCCGACTAATATTCAAAAGGCATTAAAGTGGTTGGGCAGTTTAACGCCTGATCAACAGCGTGGTTTCATTCTAGAAGTTGACTTAGAATATCCTCATGAACTCCATGACCTGCATAATGACTATCCATTAGCAGCAGAAAGTCTAAAGATGGATCCGAGAGAACCACCTAAACTTGTGCCTAATCTTCGCGGCAAAAAAAATTATGTCTGTCATTACAGACTTCTACAATTTATTTAAGACATGGTTTGAAGTTGACGGCTGTTCATCGCATAATTGCTTTTGATCAAGAACAGTTCATGAAACCATACATCATGAAGAACACTGATCTCAGAACTAAATCCACAGATGCTTCAGAAAAAGACTTTTTCAAGCTGATGAACAACAGCTGTTTCGGTAAGACTATGGAGAATCCGCACAAGCGTAAAGATGTCAGATTGGTCACCAGAGAGAATGAAGCAATTAAGCTGACTTCAAAACCTAATTATCAGGACTTCAGAAGATTTCATGATCATCTTTTTGGCATAATGATGAAAAAAAAGAAAGTCAAATTAGACAAACCTGTATTATTGGGTTTACTGTTTTAGAATTATCAAAGCTTTTGATGTTAGAGTTTCTTTATGACTGCTTTAAGCCCTCGTATCCTGAGTCCAGAGTACTTTACACAGATACAGACAGTTTTGTTATAGATATCCCCACTGAAGACATCTATAAAGACATGGAAATAGAAGTAGCTAAAGGGCATGCGGGATGGTACGACACATCTGATTACCCTAAAGATTCGCCTTTGCATTCAATTACTAACAAGAAGGTTTTAGGAAAGATGAAGGATGAATTATCTGGAAAGGTGATCAAGGAGTTTGTTGGTTTAAGGTAAAAAATGTACAGTATTTCGAGCCAGGAGAAAATCATAAGAAAGCAAAGGGAATATCTCGCAGCGTTGTGCAGTCAAACATATCACATGACAACTACAAAGAAGCATTGTTTGGCAATAAGACTTTTCATCATGACAACGTAAAACTGCGATCTAATCTACATGAGATCAACACAACTGTTGTAACAAAGAAGTCGTTAGATAGAACAAACACAAAACGTGTGTTTGTTAATCCAGAGTTTTCATATGCAATCGGGCACTGGAGGACCGCATAAACAGGGGGGTTTATATTTTTCATCAACTTTTATTATAAGATCAATCATAGCTTCATCCAATTCATTTAAATCTTTTCTCATGTTTGCTTGACGCGTTCGAATTTTTTTTATTATTTCAAGATATTCTTTTTCCCAATTTGGGGTTTGAGTTGTAGGTGATCTGGATGATTTAGCATGCATTGATTAATCCTCGAAAATGTTTCCTTAATAGCATTACAGCCTGAAATGATTCCGTTTCATTTTCAAGGACTCTTCCGTTACCCATTCTTGTTTCGAGTCTGCCGCTTTCTTTTCCCTTTTTTCTTTTCCTTTTTTTCCTCTTCTGCCTTTCCATTTTAAAACCAAAATATTTTACGTAAATTAATTAAAGCGGAACTGTGTCGGCGGAATTAATGCCTGCAGTTCTTCTTTCACAAAAGATCTTTGAAGGAGCTGGTTGTTTTTGTTGTGTCCAGTTTCTCGTAAATAATACACGGCGGATTCATATTTACAATTCTTTTTATTCGAGTACGGTCAAACACTCAAACTGATTTCTGTTGCCCTGATGCGAGTGCCCCCTTCTGCTTTCCCCCAGGTAAATAAAGGTACCTTACTTTTAAACCAAACGGTAATAGTTTGCTGGTTGAAGACTCTCCTTCAACAACATTTATTTGTTTTTCTTTTGATGCTTGTACTGGTCTTTAGCCCTTTTAAATTCTTCATAGTCATTGCGCCGCAAAACTGAGGGCAGTCTTCCTAACCCCATTCGTGTTGCGAGAATTTGTCAATCAGCTCTTGTGATACTGGTAGGAAAAAAGTCTTTCCATAAACTGTTTGTTAAAGTTTTCAACTAAAGAGCCTGGATCTGTGAACTCCTGGAATGCCTTGTTTAATGGTAACTCTTATGTTTTAACAATAATTGATTCACTCAGCCTTTAAATTCATTTCCATCATCGACTTATGAATCATTGCGAGGATAAGTTAGGGGCCTCGTTGGTAAGATTAGTTGTATAGCAACAGCAACAGCAGAAGCACTCTTTTGTGTTAACGGTTCCGCATCTTTGTATCTTGAAGCTATGCAATGACTGTAAGTGCGTACTTAAACTTTTCGTCTAATCGTATCAAGGGTACATATAGACGATCCATTTGATGGGTGTCCGTTTGAGTTGTGTTCACAAAGTGTGGTCCTCTGTATTCGTTCTAGGGCAGGTAAAATAAAATTAGCCAGATTCTTGTTTAGATAACCATTCTTCGCTGTTTGTTCACTGACTCCAGCTGCTTTGGCTTAGCTTTTTTGATTGCCGTTATTCTTTTCCAAAATCCTTTGGCGAATAATAGATTTTGTTCATTTTTTATTCAGCCACTATTATGCGCGACAAAATAGACGCACGGTCAGACCAAAGGCAATAACGCGATTTTTCTTGCAAGTCTTTTGGTTTTTTCTGATGGTTGATCAAATTCATGAATTTTGGTGGGGGGCAAAAATGTTTTCGATTGTTTGCTGTTACAATATAAATCATCTTTTATTGCCTGGTCAACATCTGTTTAAATGTGTATGCTGCATGCCCCGTTTTTTTAGTGTGTTAATTAATAAAATCTAACTGCTTAAATTCTCTGCTTTTCATACGAGCTTGTGCTGCAGCTAGTTCTCCACAGCTTTGTTATGTCTTTTTCCTCTCCCGTCATCGCCGCAGTTTTACTAAAAACGCGTAATTACTTCCGCTAAAAAGCCAGCGCATTCCACCACAGCGCCACCTATCATCATTACGAGTTGAAGCCATTTTTTATAAACTGTTTTTTTTATTTACATAATATACAGTCTGGAATTATTCCTTGCTATAACTAAAAAATCTTTCGTGGCAAACGAAGCTGCAATCAAGCATCAGCTTTGCTGAATCCACAAAGTCTAGTTTTGCCAAGATCTGCTGGTTTATAATTCTAACAAGCATTACCAAGCATTGAGTATCCCTACACTTAGACCTCCAATAACAGCAGAATGGTATACACGGTTGGTAACAGTTTTTTTTCGGTGCTCCTTTTTCTAAAATAAAATAATTAAAATTATTAAAAACAAAAACATGAACAGCGATGATCTTACTACAGCTACAAGGCAGGCCTAATAACCTTCCCTGAACTTATGAAAGACCAAGTGATGAGCAAGCGAATATGGAATTATGCCCAAAAAGGAAAGGCTGTAATTCTTTTGGCAGCATTGGGAAAACAAAACAGTTATCCTCGGAACTGAAAAACAGCATAGAACAGATCAACAGATGTCGTCACACAACAATTATAAAGTATCATAACAGGTAAAGAAGCGCAGCTGGTGTCTAGAATGGTGAAAATGTGGGCAAAACGGTTCATATTATGTACTCTAAACTAGACAGTAATTTTGCCCCCATTGATTCAGAACAAGATCTTACGTATGAATTTAACCAAGATTCCGTTTTAAACAAAGTCATTAGAGTCCTCTAGGCTGTGATTTATCTTACAGATTTGGAACATTGTTATCCCCGTTAATCATGGGAAAATAACTGTTATCATAAAGATTTTGTTCCTTAAAAATGAACGAGCTGGAAAATCATCAGAACCAGAAATCAGGAAACATTGAATCAAGTGGGAAAGTAACCAACCGAAATCAGCCAGAATCAGAAAACAACTGAAACCAGGTGGGGGCGCGATGAAAAGCATCCTCATCCTGGGGCGTGTTAAAGCAAGAAAAAAATCAGCAGAGTGGAACAGACAAAAAAAATTAATGTTACAGAATATAAGCTCATCATGCAAACATAACACCGCCAGCGCTCAGAACAATTGATTCAATGCCCGCTATAAAAACTCCAGTGATACAAGACTACAGCACCAAAGTCTTCATGAATATTGAACTTAAAACTGTTGCCATTTTTGGCGCCATTGCAGCTGTTGGGGGCTGTTATTACGGTTATAAAATCTATACACAATGGCAGCAGAAACAAAAGCAATCAAAAAAATCATTAACCGCTAAATACAGAAAACGACAACACACGCCAAAACCGCCAATAAACAAAGCATCATTTTGATCCATTATAATGCAAAAAATATTTTTAAAGAACTTATTTTAAATTTTGTTAATAAACAGAATCATGGCGTAGTATAAAATGATGAAGTCAATAAATAAAGACCATGGAGTTTCCCTAATAAAAGACATTTTCCCATAGACCAGAATTGTAATCAAATGTGTTGCTTTAGGATGTAAATAACTTCATTAAGATCTCTGCTGACCGATCTCGCCTAAGGTGTTAAGCAAGACATCCTCAACGATGCCACTTTTTTGAGGCGTGTGGTGTAACTAATTAGACATCTACTATTTAAGATAAAAAACATAGATTGTATTGGTTTTTTGGATAATGGATAAGATAACTTGTAATAAGAACTTGGTTGTCACTTAAAGGACGACTTAATTACAATCTTGAGGAAACTTAAATAAAACTTTATTAAGAACTTACTTAAGAACTTAATTAAAAACTGAAGAGGTGACTTAAATTAAGAAACTTAATTAAGAACTTACTTAAGAACTTGGGGTATAACTTGATCAAGAACTTAATAGGACTTGGTGTGACTTAATTAAGGGACTTGGGTGACTCAGGGCAATGATCTGGATCACACACCACCTACACCCGGGGTTCTATGTAGGAATCAGAGTTTCTAATTACCAGACAAGGCTTGCCAAACAGTGACGGTTGTCCAACTGTTTATCCCACTCTGCGGGGGCGCTTGGCTCACTGCCCAAGGGCCCTTCAAGCCCCGTTTTGGAGTGCACCAAACAAAAACAACTCTGTTTTCAGACCATGAGAGTGGCGCACACAGTACGTTTCTCTGATCGAGGGGAGAAGGTGGTTAAGTTTTTGTGTCTACCAAATTGTTATAGAAAGTGTAACAATTAGATGGAATCAAAAAATGAGTGAGCCTGGGAGTTCCAGGGTCTGACTTATTTAGAGAAATAAAACCAGAGCAATCAACGGGACTTAGCCAAGAAATAGAAACAATTGTGATCAGTGATGATGAAGAAGACTTAACTATTGATTGGGAAGATGAAGCCACTGGTGAACCTATAGACGAATACAACAATAGAATTCAACAGCGCCTTGACTATTATGCTGCTATTCAGCAACATTGGAAAGAAGTGCAATCTGTTTTGAAGCAAAGAGGAATTAAAGAGGCGGAACGTTACAACAAAGAACATAAAAATCAGTTACCAAAGCAACCTGCTGCTGTCTTTCCGACAAGAAGGAAAAGAAAACGTGAAAAGTTTATACACTTATCAGGAAAAAAATCTGTTAGAAAAACTAAGATTTTCGAAGGTTGAAGACAGGCTGTTAGTTGAAAACACACTGAATGCAATTCCAGAGTATGATGAAAGCAAAACTGTTGAAGAAGTAGAAACAATCATCACCACAAGTCAAACAATCCTTAAATTGAAGGAAAATCAAAATCTAAGAAGCTATCTAGCATATGGCAAGTGGTTAGAAAGGCTGTGTGAATTGAACAGAAGAAATTTTTGTAACTTTGTAGAATCCCACTTGCAGCATTCTCTCAGATGGATAAATAAACTGAGGAGAACTACACGCCTGTTTGGAAAGTACAAGCAACTTTCAAAACTAGCAATAACAATTTCTGAGCTGTCTCTCTCACCACCAAAATAAAATCTGCACTTCAAGAGAATCCCGCCATGAAGCCAGCTTGGAAGTAAAAATAACCCTACTCACGCTGAAGAATGGAAATAACAGGTAAGATTATCTTTTCTCTCGAATATTTATTTACCATTTTAACTAATCCGTTTGTTTACCAGCACAGTTAACGCACCCAAACGTACACACACCAACAGAAAAATAACAAGCACATACTGCCAACATAGACGTGAAGAAGGTATGTAGCATTGTTTGGGTGTCGTCGTCATTGACAACTAATTGACTGTACTGTATGCTGTGTTCTGTGTAAACGAAGCCCTCTTGTCTGCGCCGGTCGTAAGGCCCTAGCATAAATTAAGTGATCAGGTTTCAACCTAATGGCGGGTCTCTGCAGTATTCTGATAGTGCGAAGTCCTTAGGTAGGTCGGGCGTGTTCAGCGACTGATGCTTTTCCCCTACAGTACTCTATGAGGTGCGTTCAGCCACTGCTGTGGGAAGAATAATCCTACACAGTATCCTACACAGTATGTCTGTTTGTAGATAATCGTTATTTTTGTGTTATTGAAGTCTTACTTGTCAGAGAACAGTAATATGCTGATTCTAGGTCACTTTCGCCCGAAAACTGGTTGAGGGCGAAAGTGGCCCAGAATGAAGGTTTCCTGTTCTCTATTAACCATTTTTCAGTTAAACATAGGTTGCACCTTTGTATGGTGATGCTCTTTTATGATTTTCCAGGATATATTGTAGCTTGTTTTTGCGTCTTTAAGTTTCCAGATATATTTGCTCAGTTTTTGTTGGTTTTTATATTTTTCTTTATTAAATGACTGTTTGTGGTTTGCATATCTGGTTTGGAAGTGGTTTTCAGTGATCCCTATGTATGTTTCTTTTTCATTTTCTGATGTCACAGTAGCCTGGTATATAATGTTGTTGTGAAGACATTTATTGTTTAGTGGGCACTGCTCCTTTCTGGTGCAATTGCAAGATTTCCTTTCTTCACCCTTCTTTGCTGTGTTGATTTTCATTTTGTTGGGTGCGTCAATTAGGATTTTGAGGTTGGGGATACATGAGTACGATAGTTTGACAGTGTTTTTGTTAAATATTTTGGACAGTTTGTGTTCTTTTGGAAATGAAGTTGTTAGGATTTTGAAGAATTCTTTCCCTATGTTTGTTTTGAGTTTCCCTTCGTATGGGGGGTTGTACCATATGATTTTTCTTTTCCTATTTTTCTTGCTTTTATTTGTGTTGTTGTCTGGGTTGTATTGTAATTTGTGATTGTATCCACTTGTTTGTAGTGCCTCCTGGTATTCTACTGCTGCATTGTTGAACACTCTCTCACTGCATGATAGGTTTGATAGTCTCTTTATGCCATGGGGTATGGTCTTAAATATAGATGGTGGATATGGTTACTTTTGGTGTGTACATAAAGAGGTGTATCGTTGGGTTTCTTGTATGGTTTATATATGTGATTGTTGAGATCCAAATTTGTAGATAGTTTTAAGATTCCTCTTTTAACTTGTTTTAACTAATGTTGCTCCCCAAGGGGTTGAGCACTTAAAAATTGTTTTAGGCATTTTAAATATACTGATATATATATATATATATATATATATATATATATATATATATATTGTGTGTGTGTGTGTGTGTGTGTGTGTGTGTGTGTGTGTGTGTGTGTGTGTGTGTGTGTGTGTTGTGTAAGATTGGGGTTTGGGGTTAGGTTGGAAGGTTAGGCTAGGAAGGGGGGCTGGGAAAATAGGACATGCAATATTTTTGAATTCCAATCTTTACTTATGGAAAGAGTGGAAGCGGGAGGTTGGTTTCGTTTCCGACTGTTACCCTTTTGTTAATTTGGTTCTACACCAGAGGGGGCGGGGCAGGGTATCGGCTGTTTTGTGTTGTCAAGTCTGTGAGTTGTTGTGGTAAATTGTCGTGTTGTTGCACGAGCAACAACTAGTCCGTTGGTCGGGCGTGTCAGCTCTGCGGAGGGGATACACTGCTCTGACCAATCGTTTTGTGTGGTGAGTTAACTTCGCTTGATTCCGACCAGGGCGGAATGCATTGGGGTAGCTTCACTTCGGTCCCTGGTGTTCGTCGGAGGACGTGCTCCTTGTTGGTGCGGCGGCAGCGCTGTTAGTACTTTAGCGAGAGTGACTTCGAGTCATAGCTAGGGCCAGGTCCTCGTCGGGTTTGGTATGCTGTTGGCCTGTGCCGAGTCGGTGTCGTCCTTGTTGCAGCCACTGTCAGCCAGTTGCAGAACTGGTATGGTTGATCATCTGTATGTCCAGCTGTTTCAGCCACGGCTGTTCAGAGCGAGTTCTTTAGTGTTCAGCGAAGCAAGGGAGCTAACACCTCTCCCGCTGCTTGTGCAGCCAAGGTCAGGGAAGGCAGCGTTTACTGCAGGC
>JAFLJL010015356.1:30000-34525 GCA_018398815.1 Conus ventricosus
CATGTCATGGACTTCAGCGCTGCCAGCTGTTCTTTGTAAGGATCCATGATTCTCTTCAAATTCTCTGGGCTGTCCTTGCAGTCTACAATGGCCAGGACACAAGTGTTGTGTTTGGAGTTTGGATTGTGAAGATTTGCAATCTGAACTATCAGTTTAAATGTACCACCCCCATGGTCCCCTCCTATCTTTACCCAGATCTCATCCTGTGGGATTGTATTGTCATGCCAGGTCAGCTTGTTCTCTCTGTCATACTGCTGCAACAAGTTTTCTACCAGCATTGGAATGTCTTTGATTTCTCCTATTGTTTTATCTTCTTCTTTTGTCTGCCATTCTCATCAACACAAATGAGTTTTCTCTGTACTATTTCAATTTCTCCAAACATAGCTTCTTTCTGTTGTTGTCTTTCTTTCTTTTCACAGTCAAATTTTAATCCTATACTTCTGAGAAATCTCTTTTGCTGTCTTTACTTTGTCCAGCTTAACCCAGACTAGTTCTAAGTGCAGACCCTTGCTTTTTGGTCACTCTCACAGGGCCACACCCAGCAGCATCAAGAATCTTTTGTCTGTGGGTGCGAGCAGTTCTTTTGATTTCTGATCATGTTGTTTGATCACATCATCTCTACTGCTTCCTGAAATATTCATTCTGATCTTCTGTATCATGTGAGATCTTTTCTTTCTCAGAGGAGATGATGCCAAAGCAGAAGATTTACGGGGCTGTCTGATCTTTTTCAACACAATCGGCTGACCCCTTGTTTTGCACCTAACTGTCAAATGGTCACTTGACTGGCGCAGCTTCCTGCGTACCAAACGTGTCAGTAATTTTTCTTCTTCATCAGTGAGTGGTTTATCAATATCCTCATCATCTGAGTCTAAATAGATCTCTTTATTTTTCCGATGTCGGAAAGGCGAGAGATGTAGCTCATCACTGACTTGTGGCGTTTTCGGTGTGATTGGTGATGTTTGTGTGCAGAGTGTTTTTGGTTTTTTAACTGGGGTTGACGTAGACTGACAAAATGACGTTGACACACTTTCATCAACTAGCAAGTCGGCTGGATCAAAAGTTTGTTGTGCGGATCTCTTCACGGCCCCTACTCTCGGTTTTGGGGGACCACCACCTTTGGTTTGTGATTCAAAATGACTGCATGCTTTGCACTGACTGATTGACAGCTCTGGATCGAAAGTTGTCCAGATTTCTGACATTTTCTGAATATCAAGTGCAACACGGCCGATCGTAGTTTTGAAGTTGGACAGGCTGCTAGCGCGTTTCAGCCCATGAGTTTTTTGTAACATTTCATACAGATGGCTGTAGACTGCTTGCCCTCTTCATCATTCAAAAATGTCTAAATTGTAACAACGTGAGAGTTCTGTGGCATAGCTTTTACATAATTTCACACTAAACCCTCTGTCTTTCTCCTTTCTTAAAACGCGTTCTCCACAAACACGACACATAGAATTCAGTCTGGCACAGTGCACACTATAACCGTGGTACTCACGCTCCACTGCTTGCTGCTGAGACGCCATTGCAGGAAAAAACTGATATCACTTACGTCAAACTATACACACAAAACCACACTTTAAAGATTCTGAATAGGTTATAAAACACACACAGACACAAGTTGACTTCACATAATCCTCAGGCAACCCATAATGAAACAAAACTTCAAGGATTTAGTTGTATCCGAGTTTGGAAACAAACAAAATCAGTCACAAGCACAGCACTCTGCTACACGTTTCACAGAACAAAGAGTGCCGAAGTGTGTGAGCCTGGCACGGCTAGCGTCGCTGAACTCGGTCAGGGTCAGCGGGTCACGCGGGTTGTACTAAATAGTCTAGTCTCGCAGGAAAGGAACAGCCGTGCAGCAGGTATCCTGTTCCACCCTGAGGCTGGGGCCAGATCACCGCAGTCTGCTGCCGCGTGCTGCCAGGTGAGCGGCGGCTTCCTGTTACCTGCTGCTCTTCCAGGAGAGGGAGACCACCCAGGCCGTCTGCCATCTGTGAGGCAGTTTTCCTCTTGCTTCCTGTGCTCTTCCAGGAGTTATCCAGCCACCTGTTCCTCTTTCCCCATTCAGGCGTCTTCCAGGAGGGGGTGCTGCACCAGGCCTTCCTTCACCCTCAGTTCCGGCGGGGCCTTCAGAGGAGGAGAGGTTCCTTCGAGTACCGGACCCGTTGGGAGGGAGCCTGGTGTGTGTGTCTGTGGTGGGCGCTGTGCCATCGCGGGGAGGAGCCGTCTTCGTGAGGCCATGGACAGCGCTGAGGAGCAGGGTCTTCCGTGGAGGAGTCAGCCTGTGAGGGGCCACGGACAGCACTGAGGAACAGGGTCTTCGTGGAGGAGTCGGCCTGTGAAGGGCCACGGACAGCACTGAGGAGGCAGGGTCTTCCGTGGAGGAGTCGGCCTGTGAGGGGCCACGAACAGGGCTGAGGAGCAGGGTCTTCCGTGGAGGAGTCGGCCTGTGAGGGGTCACGGACAGTGCCGGGAGTGGAGCTTTCCGGGGAGGATGGGTTGTCAGGTTTTGTGGTAGGAAGGGGGTGTCGCTTAGGCAGTAGGATCAGGGTGTTAGCTGCTGCCTCCTTTGGGGACGTAGTGGCCAGCAGGGTTAGGGTACTTGTCGTTGCCTTCCTTAGGGATGCAGCGACCTGTGCGGTAGTGGTCCCGGGTCAAAAGAGAAGGGTGGGTCCTGGGGAGAGATGTGGGTGGTAGTATTTTAGAGATTAGAGTCCCTTGGGTTAGTCCTTGTCCCTAGTAGTTAGCCACCACGTACCTAGGTCGCAGTGATATACCGCAACTGGTGCTTTAGCATAGGTTAGGGTTCTCAGGGTCGTAACAGGGTAGTGTGGGCCAGTGGAGGATTGGAATACCAGTGTGCGGTTGTGGATGGACGTGAGTGGTGGCGCCATAGTGTGTGTGTGAAATAAAGAAAGTGCGCATGATTGTAAAGCTGTGTTAGTGTGCTGTGTTGTCTGCTCTAGTGTGTAATAGGCATGGGTAGGGGTGGTAGGGCCGTCCGGCTTAGCGACCGTGACAATACGTGTGGTGTTTGTAAAGAAATATGTCTGATAGTGCCCACATTACTGTTCATCATTTGATTCCGAGTGACAGCAGATGCAGTTGGAGAGACCTTAGTCATGGTGGATCAGGCAGTGTCGACAATCAGTGCTGGAACTAATGACGTAAGGTGATTAGTGCTGGAACTAATGACGTGAGGTAATTAATGCTAAAACTAATGATGTGAGGTGATTAGAGCTGAAAGTGATGACGTGAGTTAGTTAGTGCTGGAACTAATGACGTGAGGTAGTGCTGGAACTAATGACGTGAGGCAATTAGTGCTGGAACTAATGACGTGAGGTAGTGCTGGAAATAATGACGTGAGGTAGTTAGTGCTGGAACTAATGACGTGAGTTAGTTAGTGCTGGAACTAATGACATGAGGTAATTAGTGCTGGAACTAATGACGTGAGGCGATTAGTGCTGGAACTAATGACGTGAGGTATTTAGTGCTGGAACTATTGACGTGAGTTAGTTAGTGCTGGAACTAATGACGTGAGTTAGTTAGTGCATGGAACTAATGACGTGAGGTATTTAGTGCTGGAACTAATGACGTGAGTTAGTTAGTGCTGGAACTAATGACGTGAGGTAATTAGTGCTGGAACTAATGACGTGAGGTAATTAGTGCTGGAACTAATGACGTGAGGTAATTAGTGCTGGAACTAATGACGTGAGGCGATTAGTGCTGGAACTAATGACGTGAGATAGTTAGTGCTGGAACTAATGACGTGAGTTAGTTAGTGCTGGAACTAATGACGTGAGTTAGTTAGTGCTGGAACTAATGACGTGAGGTATTTAGTGCTGGAACTAATGACGTGAGGTAGTGCTGGAACTAATGACGTGAGGTAATTAGTGCTGGAACTAATGACGTGAAGGTAGTGCTGGATCTAATGACGTGAGGTAGTGCTGGAATTAATGACGTGAGGTAATTAGTGCTGGAACTAATGACGTGAGGTAGTGCTGGATCTAATGACTTGAGGTAGTGCTGGAACTAATGACGTGAGGTAGTGCTGGAACTAATGACGTGAGGTAGTGCTGGAACTAATGACGTGAGGTAGTGCTGGAACTAATGAGGTGAGGTAGTTAATGCTGGAACTAATGACGAGAGGTAGTGCTGGATCTAATGAGGTGAGGTAGTTGGTGCTGGAAATAATGACATGAGGTAGTGCTATAACTAATGAGGTGAGGTAGTCAGTCCTAGAACTAATGACGTGAGGTAGTTAGTACTGGAACTAATGACGTGAGGTTAGTGCTGGAACTAATGACGTGAGGTAGTGCTGGAACTAATGAGGTGAGGTAGTTAATGCTGGAACTAATGACGTGAGGTAGTGCTGAACTAATGAGGTGAGGTAGTGCTGGAACTAATGACGTGAGGTAATTAGTGCTGGAACAAATGACGTGAGGTAGTGCTGGAACTACTGACGTGATGTACTGTTGGAAGTAATGAGGTGAGGTAGTTAGTGCTGGAACTAATGACGTGAGGA
>JAFLJL010015356.1:34625-62125 GCA_018398815.1 Conus ventricosus
AGTGCTGAAATTAATGACGTGAGGTAGTTAGTGCTGGAACTAATGTCGTCAGGTAGTGCTGGAACTAATGATGTGAGGTAGCTAGTGCTGGAACTAATGACGTGAGGTAGTTATGGAACTAATGAGGTGAGGAAGCTAGTGCTGGAACTAATGACGCAAGGTAGTTAGTGCCTGAACTAATGAAGTGAGGTAGTTATGCTGGAACTAATGACGTGAGGTAGTTAGTGCTGGAACTAATGACGTGAGGTAGTTAGTGCTGGAAACTAATGACGTGAGGTAGTTAGTGCTGGAACTAATGACGTTAGTTACTGCTGGAACTAATGAGGTGAGGTATTTAGTGCTGGATCTAGGGACGTGAGGTAGTGCTGGAACTAATGACGTGAGGTAGTTAGTGCTGGAACTAATGACGTTAGTTACTGCTGGAACTAATGACGTGAGGTAGTTAGTGCTGGAACTAATGACGTGAGGTAGTTAGTGCTGGAATTAATGACGTTAGTTACTGCTGAACTAATGACGTGAGGTAGTTAGTGCTGGCACTAATGACGTTAGTTACCGCTGAACTAATGACGTGAGGTAGTTAGTGCTGGCACTAATGAACGTTAGTTACTGCTGAACTAATGACGTGAGGTAGTTAGTGCTGGGACTAATGGCGTGAGGCTACAATAATAATAATAATAATAATAATAATAATAATAATAATAATAATAATAATAATAATAATAATAATTAATAATAATAATATATGATACTTATATAGCGCATTTCTTGTTGTACAACTCAATGCGCTTACATCCACCATTTGCACTCATTCATAGAATATTCATGCACGCAGCAAAAAGAAAATACACAATGGCAGACGCACCTACATGCATAAACTGCCTTACCGAACTCGTTGTGGGGGATTTAGGAGAGGTCTAGTCATCTACAGAGAAGAATAGGCTTTTTGAAGAGGTAAATTTTGAGCTGAGATTTAAAAGACGAAAGAGTAGGCTGATTACGAAGGTCTTCAGGGAGGGAGTTCCAAATAGAAGGTGCTCTAAAACTGAAGGCTATTTCGCCAACAGATTTCCGAGAACGCTTAGGGATTTTCAAAAGTTTTTGTGAAAAAGTGTTGGAACTATTGAATTGAGGTTATTGGATAAGAACACTGTTGAGATGCGACACAAAATGCGAAACACGAAGGAGGGAGTACTCTTTGTGATGGTAGGTGTGTTTTCTGTGAAGTAGGTTTTCCTTTAAGTATGTGTCAAGTCGAAGAATCAAACTGTTCTCCCTTGATACGCCAGTGAGCGTTTAGAGCTGGCTAAAAGTAATGCTAGGTGTTGATTCTTCGACAGGCCAGCGGGCGTTTAGAGCTGGCTGAAAGAAATGCTAAGTGTTGATTCTTGGACACGCCAGTGGGCGTTTAAAGCTCTCTGAAAGTAATGCTAAGTTTTGATTCTTCGACACACCAGTGGGCGTTTAGAGCTCTCTGAAAGTAATGCTAAGTGTTGATTCTCTGACATGCCAGTGGGCGTTTAGAGCTGGCTGTTAACAAAATGCTAAGCGTTGATCCTTCGACATGCCAGTGGGCGTTACAGCTCGCTGAAAGTAATGCTAAGTGTAGATTCTTCGACACGCCAGTGGGCGTTTAGAGCTCTCTGAAATAATGCTCAGTGTTGATTCTTCGACACGCCAGTGGGCGTTTAGAGCTCTCTGAAATAATGCTTAGTGTTGATTCTTCGACACGCCAGTGGGCGTTTAGAGCTGGCTGAAAGTAATGCTAAGTGTTGATTCTTCGACACACCAGTGAGCGTTTAGAGCTCGCTGAAAGTAATGCTAGGTGTTGATTCTTATCTGTTCTTGAATTCGTCTGGACAAAGGAAAGGAGAGAATGTAAATATGTTCGTTCACGACCACCCATGTGATTCTGCCCGAAACCCCTTTTTCACATACAAATCACGTCCATCACATATCAGTTTTGACCAAATTTAACACCTGTTTTCCAAAAAAATTAACACCTCAAAACCATCAAATATTGACGTAATCAGCAAATTGAAACGGGGGTTTCCGTGCAGAATAATATGGGTGATCGTGAACAAGCATATTTACATTCTCTCCAAGAACATAAAAATTAACGCCCACGGGACTGAGTCCTTCTTACTCTTCTAATATGCTCTTCTACTTCTAGCACTATCAATAAATTAGAACAAACAACCGGTTTTCCGTCTTGATTAGTTATTTTTACATCCAATGAATTTATAGACCCCTCAATTAATTCTTAACTTCACTGTCTCCTCCAAAACTATATAACTGATAATCGCAAAACCCTGCTCTAGTTGGCGGCAGTGCTCGTAGAACAGTAGATGGATAGCCAGTAAACAAGTTAGTGTCTGTTTTTAACTGTTGTAAATGAACATACAACATTGGGTTCATGAGAAAATCCGACGGTCTACTGCCTACATACTCATAAAGTCCGCTTTTTAAGTACATATGTGTTTTAATATAATACGTTTCACCACTATCATAAAAGCCCAAAATTCGAGCAAGGCTTCTAGGAAAAACGTACTCCCTTTCTTCAAGTTCTGGAAAATGTATAGTAATTATAAGATTTGCCTCATTAATTTTTAACTTAATGCCAAAATTGCTAAATACTTCTCTTAAAGAACAAAAGTTGTAGTAACCATCAGGTATTTTTTAAATGTTTTAATAGATTGCCTTGCCCATCCTTACATTCACCCAGTTATTCTTATCTTTTTCAGATATGTTAATCCATTTTATTTTAAACCCAATTTCTCTAAGGGAGACACTACAATCGCCGCGTCTATTTTCAATTGGGTACGTTAAGAACACACGCTCGTTTTGCTTGGTTATATAGATGTGCATCTTTTTTATAACTATTTAAAAAACTAATTTAAAAAAATGGTAGCTTTTAAATATATTGAACATGCTACTTACGATGTAGGAGCGTTTTATAACCCCAAATCTTTGGACTTCAGCAATTTAATCATTGCAGTAGATGAATATTATGACTTCTGGGTTAGACTTATAAACCCGCTAACTAGATATTTAAATCCACCAATAAAGAATGACAGAGTGCCGTCAGCATGGTCATCCCACCCTATGGCTTTTTTCCAGAATCAGTTAAATTTTGCCATTTACTGCGCAACTACTGGCTGTGGTGTTTCATATGCAAACCATTTAAACCACCCCAATCTTTTAGTAAGGTCAGTATATAACTTTCATGTTTATTACCAGTACAGACGAATACTAACTGAACTACAAGTAGTCCTCCCAAACAACAGCGCGTTTAATCCATTTAAAAGCCCAATGGACAATAATGCATATGAAAGAATCTGCAACGAATTTAACATTGATCCTTCAACTGATTTCAAACAAAAGTTAGACCGCAATCATGGGTTAGGCCCATTGTATTTGTGGGGCGCAAAAAGAGAATATACTTATGACTACTGGCCCGGCCACACCTCTTTTCAACCAGACAAACAAGTTCGATTGGGATCCATAGAACAAAAACACCCCAATGCCTGGACAACATTTATCTTAGATAAAAGTAAAGGTCTAACAATGCCAGGAGTGCAAAGGCTTAATGACTCCATAAGGACATACGTTTGGTGTCTATTAGGAGCACAAGCACAGACTAAGTCTAGCATAGTGGATCAATCTACAGGCTTTGATGCCAGAAAACAATTTTTTAGCCAATTTAGAAGATGCTATTCACTCTGCTGTTGATTTGCCTGCCAGCATACAAAGGTATCAAGACGTTATTGCACATGCTAGGTCAAAGGTTGACTTTGTTGTAGGCTATGGATTATACATGCTACCCTCCGACCTTAGACTACAGATTGGTATGATACAGAATTATAACAATGAAATCCTCATAGCTGGAGACGACCAAAACTTAGGGCACAATAAATGCTTAAACACAAGGCCAGCCCCATCCATTTAAAAAAAAAAGTACCCAGCCCTGAAGAAAGCAATCCAGTTATAAGCGCCCCACAGCCAGAAAGCAGCCCAGAAAGCACACCACCTGTTAATGTGCCTCACACTGGCAGTCACACTAATGAAAAGACAGCCCTTGTTGTATTTTTAACTTTTACTGGATTAGCCATACTTTATTTCACTAAAATTAATCCGGCAGCTAGCACTCCTAACGTCCACAGATGGTCGGCCATATAACCCAGCAACTTTGCCTATAGTAGACAACCCCAACTAACAACACTACCTATTATGCCAGGCAGAGCGTCAAGCGCTTTAGCTGCTAACTTCTTTAATAAGTTGCTAGATGATGTAATTGTTTTCTAATCCAACTTTTACCAGGCTGAGGTGTTGGAGGAGCTACTGGCCCTGTTGGCGCACTGCCGGTTAAAGCATAAACGAGTGTAGAGATAGCAAACCCAACAGCTGTTAATATACTAACTATTGTAATCCCCTGTTCCCTGAACAGAGTCCTTATTCTTTCAGCTAGCGTAGTGTTTTCATAAAGTATTCTGTTTATAGTTTCTCTGATTCTGCTTGTTTGTGATGCTAGCTGCGCTCTGTTAGTAGACAGCGTTTCTAACCTAGCCGCCCTTTCTATCATTAAATCCTGTATTTTCTGCTGTATTCTAGCCTTTTCTTCTTGCCCTAAATTTTTATCATCTGCATCAGCCAGCTTATTTTTTTCTTCTTCTATCTCTCTATCCAGCTCACCAAGTTTTGCTAAATTGTTTTCTAGTTCGCCCCTTATTGACTTTAGACGTTCATTAAGAGCTAGGATTTCACGCATAGGCAGTGGAGAATCGTCAATTGTTTCTAATGTTTTTCTGACTGTTTCCTCATTAAAACTCGTCTTGATTTCTGCTGCTGCATCATTTATTCTTGGTCCTAAATCTTGAAAAGAGGCCATTTCTATTTCAGATCGTGTTGGAAACTTTTGCCCCAAGTCTGTAAAAGACTAACAGCCTCAGGCCTTAAATTTAAAATGTTTAATCGCCTTTGGTCGGCAACAGGAAATCCTCTGTCTGATTGTGTTTAGTTTTAAAAACTTAGTTGGGTCTGGCTTTGTAGTAACTCTTACAAAATTTCCTCTGCTAGTTCTTACATACAGATGGTTGCTTTTATCCATCTTAAAATCAAAAGGACTATGACCTTCTGGCGGTTCTAGTCCTAAGCTTATATAGAATGAGTTAATTTTATTTGTTAATAGTTCTGCACGAGATGCGCTAACTGAAGGGGGAGTTTTCTACTTCTTCTAATGAAGGGGATTGAAGAACCTTCTGCTGCCCTTTCAAGTTCTTCGCGCAATGAAGGACCTAATTCCGTTTCATCTTCTTCAAATGAAGGGCCTGGCAGATCTCTTTCTTCTTCAGAAGGATCAATCGCGTCAAAATCTTCATCCATATTTTTTATTTATAATCTTTTTTGTTTTATAAAAAATGAACTCATACGGTTGTGACCTCGATCCATACAGAAAAGAGAAGGAAACCCCACGGCGTAAAAGGCATAAGGCAGACTGTAATTAGTGTAAATACTCCATCAACAGTTGAGCCTGGACAAACTTTAATAGTTAAGTTTCCTGATCTTGGCGCTGACGATGTTATAATGCCAGGCACCGCTAAACTATCATTCAAAATAAATATTAAATCGACAGATCCTAATGCTAGGTTGTTGCTAATTTAGGCAGGGCTATCGTTAATCATATAGTAATTAAACTGGAGGGCAGTGAAGTCTTTGTACTAGGCGAGGCAGACATTTTTGCCCTCTATTCTGATCTATGGCTGCCTAAAAAAGAAAGGAAACAGAAAGTTTATCAGGGAATACAAAGCCCAAACGGCCTCAAGCACAGGCTTAAAGCGGGGGATGCAAAGAACGATGTTAAAGATGAGGCAGTAGCAGAAGCATTATGGCAACAGATTCTGCATCCCTCTAGATTTTGAGCTGTTAAAGACGCATATGCCATATTACCAATGTGCGCTAAAAGAAAACTTATTATGACTTGACATTTAATCCTAGCGGTTCTGTCGTTCTATCTGAAGATCCTTTAGCTAAATACACAGTTTGTGACATCTCTCTTGAGTTTGATGTTGTTACTAACCCTGGACTGGCTAGAACAATCTTAACCCAGTATAAAAGTTAAAACGGTTATTTATTATGAAAACGTTATACACGCCATTACAGAAATAGAAACAAGCGAGACACTCTCTGGAACATACATCTAAATCAGTCTCTGAAGTCTTTAAAAGGAATTTTGTTCTTGTTTACTGAAGGAACAACTCCTTTTCAGAGAGAATTAGACGCGTTTTATAATCCAAAAATTGAGAAGGTTGACTGTGCAATAAATGGCAAGTCTGATCGGTTGTATTCGGGGCGCGGGCTTTTACCTCACCAACACTTTGATGAAATAAGAAAGTTGTTTGCTGGAGGTAGGCAAAGAGATCCTGCAGTTGATCGTGTATGTAAAAAACTTCGCCTTTATGATGTAAGACTTGAAGACTACTTAATAACCAAATATGGGCTGTGGTTGGATTTTAGATCCACATTTGACAACAGATTGTTTGGAAGTGGAGAAAGGGTAGGGCAAGACGGTATAAAAATAAATATTCACAAGAAAGCAGACGGAAACGGCCCAATAAAAATGCACATTTTTATGGTTTGTGATGCTCAGTTAAACATTGAAGAAAACAGGCTAAAAGACGTGGCTTTTTAAAATGCAGAAGAAATATTCTAATAAAACAGATGATAGCTTGAAGTTTCTGCCAAAAGATCCGCACTGTTCTCTTATCTGCGGGATTACTGGATGTGGGAAAACTGTCTTCGTACTTGATTTGTTTACAAACAATATACAGGTTTCATTTCGAGCACATTGTTATATTCTGCACAACCATTAAGCACAACAAGTCTTACAAAGAAAGGAAGTTTATTTGGACAGACGATAATATATTTTTAGTTGATCCTAGCGACAAACTGAGCGACTGTTTAGAACATTACTATAGACTATTTGAGGGAACTGAAACCTTGTTTATTATTGATGACTGTTCAGCTGAACGAGACATTGTTAAAAAAAGAAAAGCTTTGTCAAAGCTAGCCTTTAGTGGCCGTCACGCATTAGTTTCTGTGTGGCTCTTAACTCAGAAATATAATGCTGTCTTAAAAGACTTTAGATCGCAGTTAAAATCGGTTGTATTATTTTACACTAAGGACAAAGATAGTTTTTGAAGAATGTTTAAGTGAAAATGATACAATAAGGGACAAAGATGAGCTAAAAAAATAAAAGAGCAGTTAGAAAAATCTAAGCACGTTAAGCTATGCTTGCGGACTGACCCCCAGTTCAATACATTTGTTTATTGTAGATTGTTTATTATTGATTGCCTATAACAATTTGTTATTATAATTTTATATTATAAAAAGAATGTCTCGGGGGCCAGAATCAAAAGCGGAGCTAGCCCCTAAATGCGTTGCAGTAGAGCTAAAAGACCTAGCAGACACAACCGAGTTTGATCTAATAGGAGTGCCAGGAAATGTTTATGGATTTGAGTTCACAGATGACGGGGTTTACAATGAACAGAAATTGAAGACAAAAAACGACAGCAGCATCCTACCCTAGAAGAGATAAGAAATTTAAGGGCAAACGATTTTGGCAAACATGAATACAAACTTCATAAAAGAGAGAATGCTTGGGCGTTGCTTCCTGAAATTGCTTGGAATTTAAAGTTTGAACTACGAAGTCCCAATGTATACTTTGATAGGGAAAACAATTTTAGAAAGGCTTTGAATGAAGGTCCCTTTCTTGTTAGCCTGGTTCCAGGAACACAACAGAAAAAAACAGATTAAAATAACTTGGCATGGTTCTGAATATATGCTACAGAGAAAGAAGTCCGCTGAAGTGGGTAATGACACTGTCGGCTTAGAATTTAACCCAAAGATACTGCCACTACCTACTCAAATGACGATGCTTTTTCGCTTATTTATTACTCCGAGGGAGGGCGATCCTAGTTTGCCAGAACATATGCTAATCAGAGGCATACAAATAAAGGCTGAAAAGTTGGATGCTCCTCTTAAGCTCAGTATTGCAATTACTAAAAACGGAGACAAAATAAACACCCATGTATCATCTGACAAGGTTACTGTGATGGTTGACAAAGACAAACTAACAGTACTTGACTTTATTCTCATTAAGTATGTTGAATTTTATTGCGTTTTACTCTGTTGATGAAGTGCTGCCAGAAGGATTAATAAGAAAATATGTATAAAATTAATTAATAAAATAATCTTATTTAAAAATGGAGGTTCAACAGTTTAGGTTAGAGCAAATAACTGATCTTCAAAAGGAAATAAAAAGCGACTTAGATAAGTATAGGGTTACTAGAAAGAAATATGCTAAAGCTTTAAATACTCTTTCTATGTAATTACTAGCTCATCGCTGTAGCTAGCGTAAGTGCCGGGTCTAGTGTTGCCGTTTTAGCCACCGGGGCTGGGCCGCAGTCTCTTTAGCATTAGGGGGCCTCGGGTTAGGTTTAGGCGCCATGTCTATGATTGTAAGTGCTGTTTAAAAAAAAAAAAACTCCTAAATTACAAAAGCACACTGCCATTGTTGCCCTAGCTTCAGCAAAACTTTGTTCATTAAGATTAAGAATAAGCAAATCATTACAGGATGAAAACATTACGGACGAAGAATTTCAGAAGCTTATGGCTGATGGTGAGGATTACAGACGGCAAAAAATTGAACTTCAAAAGGAGTGGGAAAGGCGTTTACTTCACGACAGGTAGACACTGATGCAATTAAACAGAACATTGAAAAACAAACACACGATCAGTTAAAACCAAAATAGGCCAAAAAAATAAGTTTAGCAAAAAGAAATAAGTTTAGCAAAACAAAACATTATTTTTTTTTGTTAACTCACTGTGTTTGCATGACAACTTGCAGCTCTTCACAAACAAAGGATCTTTTAGGGGCAGGCTTTTTAGACGTAGTAGCACCGCTAGAAGAAAGAGTTTCTCTTAAATAATATACAGGGCGATCTGTTTTCATAATTCTTTCAACTTCATATACGTCTACGCTCCATATGGGATCTGTGGCTCTAATTCTAATATCGCCTTCTGCCTCTCCAGGAGCATACAAGTATCTTACTTTTAGTCCAAACGCAAGAGATTTTGAGTCCCCTGCACATCTTCAGTAATGCTATTTTTTTTTAAATTTGATTGCATTTACTGGCTTCAACCCTGTTGCTTTAAATTCTCATTGTTCATGGCACGTAAGACTGCAGGCAATCTCCTAACCCATTCTGTGTTAGGCGTTCTGTCCATAATTTCTCTGTGATATTGATAGGTAAACAGTCGTTCAGCTAGATTCTTATTAAAGTTTTCTACTAGAGCTTGTGATCGATGGTTGCCTGGGATCCCTCTCTTAACTGTAACATGATGTTTTAAAAACAGTTGGTTTACAGAACCTTTAAACTCTTTTCCATCATCAACCTGGATCAACCTAGGATACTTTAGTTGACCTCGCATGTATATTTGTTGTAAAGCCACAGCCACAGCAGTTGAGCTTTTATCTGTTAAAGGCTCAGCGTCTTTGTATCTTGAAGCCATGTCTACAACTGTCAGAGCATACTTAAACTTTTTCTTGTAACTTTGTCATGTGGATGATACAGCAAGTCCATCTGGTGGGTGTCATTTGGAACTGAGTTAACAAATGTAGGCCTTATTATTCTTTTTGGGGCAGGCAGATATATTTGCCAGATTGCCTGTTTTGAAAGCCAGTCTTTCGCATCCGATTCAGACACTCTAGCAGCTTTACTCAGTTTTTCAATAGCAGTCTTTCCTTTCCAATACCCTTTAGGAAATATAATTTTTGTACTTCGTATTGTCCATAAGAAGGACTGTATTTAATTGTATTTTTAATTGTTTTTTAGATTGAATGTGCAAGAACATAGATTGCTCCCATGGCACTCACAATAAAACCAATTTCTGCTATTTTCTGTTCTTCTGATGGTTCATAAAAGTCAGATAGTTCTGGCGGCGGCGATGTAAGAAACTTCTTTCCTGTCATAAGTAATACTCATTCATACCCTCATCAAGTCTGTAAATGTGTGCTCTGCATGCCCCTTTTCCCCTTAACTTTTTATTAAAAAAGTCTAAGTGAGCAATTGTCTTTTTGTAAGCGTCTCTTCCCTTTTAGCTAGCTCTTCTATTGCCTTATTATGGCGTTCTCTCTCTTCATCAAAACCTCAATTTATTTAAACTATAATTGCTTCCAGAGAAGGCCAAGCGTTAACAATAGTCCTCCTACCATCATAAGTACTCCGCCATCTTTTTATAAATCAATATTTTCTTGTGAATTAATCTTTATATGAACTTATATTTTCTGGGATAATCCCTGTGCAACAAGAAAGTTTTTTGACGCAACCCCTGCAGAAATTAAAAACTATAAACTTAACAACTCCTCAATGTCAAACCTTCCTAGATCACCCGGCTTATTTTTAAACATGTTTTTTTGCTAACACACTATAGCTATACTAAGGCCGCTTAATTACAGCAGAGTGGTAAATCGTATTGATAATATTTTTTTCACTCATCTTTTTATTAACTAAAAAATAATTAAAATAATCATAATACGAAAGGCTGTTTTATGTGCTTTTTAATCAGATAATCTTTTGTTGTTAAAGCTAAAATAAGTTGCAACTAGTTTTGGCGAATCTTCTTTTCTTCCATACGTTCGGCGGTTTTATCCCTAAAAAACATTTTGCAAGGTTGAATAAACTATAACGCCAAAAATAGGCACAGCATATTAACCAACTTTAAATCATGGTTTTAAAAGTATTATATTATTTTTTATTGTTTTAAAATGGATTTGGACGAATATTAAAGTGTGAGGAGCAAGCAGACTACCGTAGACAACTGTCATAAAGAAAGATTATACTTTTCTGGCTGCGTGTGGAAAAAATAGACGTATTTAGGCATTGACTAAGTATTGAACAGATTCAGCAACTGCTACTTCGATGTTTAGAAGTACTACACTAGGTACGAAGCACAGTAGGGTAAAAAGGGTTTTAGATCAGTAGGTCAGACAATGATTTTTTTATTGCTAAGTTAGTAGTAAGGTGGCGCCAGTTGATTCGAAGAAGATTTAAAATTTATAAACTTATCACAAGACCCGGTTTTAAACAAGTCCCTAGAACTCTTGCATGTGACATGTATTACAGATTTGGGACGATGTTGTGCCCATTCATCATGGGATTAATTCTTTTAATCATATTAATTTTGTATATTAATTTAATCGCAATAAAAAAATGAGCGGGGAAAGACGCCACAGGACAGCCACAAGACAGTCCACAGGACCTTCGCAGGAGCGAATTTTACCACAAGTAAATGTGCCGCAGTGGTAATGTTACTAAGGCTAAAAATCCTGGATGTGTTGAGGCGGGGCGTTAAACTGGCTGAATGGAACAGATGAGAAATAAAACCCAATCAGCAAAACAAAAATTGTTAGATAGTAATACAATCTCCACCAACAACAACACAATTAAAAAACAACAACACAATCACAAACAAAACGATAAGATGTATTATTATGGTATTTGCGCTTTTTGTTGTTGGTGGGGAGTGTTTAGCATACAAATGTCTAACGCCATAATTAGCAGAAAAGTCAAAAACCCCACGTAAAAAAGAAGAACCAACTTCTGCAAAAAAATTTGCAACCTCCTGCAGTTAGACCCATTTTTTGGAATAGTTTTTAAGAACTAGATAAAGTAACAAGTAAGAAAAAATAAGTAAAAGTTAAGTTAGTTATAGAAAGTTTTTTTTTAAGTTAAGTGCAAGTAAATTACATGTAAGTGTAAGTAAATTATAAGTTATATAAAGTACGAGTTAAGTTTTAAGTTAAGTTCTTAAGTTAAGTTCTTAAGTAAGTACTAGTTGGTTATTAAATAAGTACTAGTTAAGTTCTTAAGTTAAGTACAAGCCAAGTCTGTCAAGTTAATCTTTTAAAGTTCTCCAATGCCCTACAGCATATGAAAATTCTCAGAATTAACGTAAATTCTCTTGTTATTGTTAGAGACTAGTGATTTCTTGTTAACAGCAGTTGTGTTTACTTGATGAAGAGTTAGAGCGCAGTTTTAACATTTGTGTGATTAAATTCTTTGTTTTCAAAGAGAGTTGCTTGTAGTTATCGCGGATATTATTTTTTTGACAACTTCTTTACTTTTGCCCTTAGCTTTTTTCTTTTTCAAAAGCTGGCTGGCAACGCTATACATTTTCGACCACAAACCAACATATTCTTTGATAACTGTCCCATTGAGTTCATCCTTCATTTTCCCAATCACTTTCTTGTTCACAGTTAAATGTAAGGACTGTCTTTAGAATGTGCATGTGTGTACCACCCATCGGCTTCTTTACCCACTTCTGTTTCTAAGTCTTTGTAAAAGTCTTCTGTGGGGACGTCTAGAATAAAAGAGTCAGTGTCTGTTTTAAGGATTCTTGCTTCGGGGGTTACAGTGGTTTAAGTAGTCATACAGAAATTTAACATCAAAAACTTTGAAAACTCTAATACGGTAAAGCCGAATAAACACTGGCTTGCCCAACTTAACATCTTTTTTTCTTTCATAATGCAACCAGGCTGTCGTTAAATCTTCTAAGTTTGATAGTTGGGTTTAGAGGCAAACTTAATTGCTTGGTTTTCTTTTTGTAACTAATTTAACATCTTTCGGTTGTGGTACATTCTCCATGGTTTTCCCAAAACAGCTGTTGTTTCATCAGTTTAAAGAAATCTTTTTTAAAGCATCAGTGGCTTGGGTTCTAAGATCAGTGTTCTTCTTGATGTTATGGCCTCATAAAGGGCTTTTGGTCAAAAGCAATGTTTTCGGTGAACAGCTGTTCAGTTTCAGTCCATGTCTTAGGTTAAAACTGTAACAATCTGTAATGACAAACATATTAGTTTTGTGGCAAAGATTGGGAACAAAGTTTAGGAGGTTCTGTGGGGCTCATTTTAAATCTTTCTGCAGCCAGAGGATAATCGTTGTGGAGGTCATGGCAGTTCTTTAAGGGGATATTCTAAGTCTACTTCTAAAATAAAACCGTATGTTGATCTGGGGGTTAAACTATCCAACCACTTTAATGCCCTTGAATTATTATTTGTACCATGCCTGTGTACATCTTTAAGTTAGTAATGGAAGCGGCTGGCTCAGGGCCCCACCATACAGATTGTTGGCGTCTAATTTACATTAGATAGTTTGGAGGGTTTTTAGTGGGGTTCATAGTCGTCCTAAAATATTTATTGGCTTTACAGTAAGGATGTGAGGCCATGCTAATGCCTCCCTCACCCCGTCTTCAATCATCTGGAGTGTGGGTAAATCAGATATTAAGTCAATCTGAATGTTTGTAGACTTTAAGAAAGCATCCAAGATAGGCCTGGGGCAGAGATGTAATGCGATGAGTCTAAGTTGTAATGTTTCATGCATGTTGATGTAATCTGAAAGCGTCTGCCAATAAACACACGTCAGTAATAAATATTGATCATGATAGTCGCCATCGTTTCCCCCGTGTAAATTTTGTCCAGGTTTCTGAGCGTATTCATATTCAGAGTCAGTTATGTCTTTGCCCCTAAGACTAGAAAAGAAAGCGCCTTTAGGAGGAAGAGTCTTCGTCAAAACCCATCCCCCGAGTTCTGTATTCATAAGGAATAAACTCTTTTGCACACTAAAGATGGATCAAAGTATTGTTTAGTGATTGGAAAGTCTTGTAAAGAACCCGCTAACTATCCAAACTAACCATCAGTGTTGGGCTGAGTCATAAAAGGATAAAGAGTCAAGAGTAAAGGGCATGTACTTTTCTGAAGACTGTGCAATGCAGGTTAACCTCTTATACTCAGGGTGTTACTGCTTGCATGATAAAATGAGAATCGTGCCTCGTAAGTTATGAAAGAAGATAGGTTGTTTCCATGTCTTAGGGGGCACTTAAGTTTTAAGATTTACAATTGTTGTGCGCTGCCCTCTAAACTTTTCCCGTAATGTGATCGTGGTCTCTTTCTGCGTTGGCTTAATTCTTTATTGCAAATCCCAACAGTGTGTAGATTGAGTCATAGGTTCTTGGTTTCAGGAGTCATGACAATGTCTGAAAGGTTCAGTTGGTTGGATAAATGATTGCGAAGTTGTTTCACTGATCTAGAAATCTGCTGGCTGCGTTGGGGCCCTGTAAATCTCTGGTGTCGTGTGTTGACCGTCTGACCTAACAACAATAAACGCATCAAGAACAGATCTGATGGTGGGTAATAAGGTTGTTTTCTGTTCTTGCTGTTGGGGCCATAGTCTGTGGTAAGATTGATTCAAAGTCGGCATAAAACCACGTATGGGCTATCTGCATTTTGTGTATATTCTTAAAGCTAAATTTAGACCCAGGTTTAGGCGTGAGGAGTTTTGGGTTTTACGTTACAAAACTTTACAATGAGTTCTATGATGGAGCTGCTTCTATAGTAGGGATTCTGACCAAACATCTTCTACAAAGCTCTTTTTTAGCATGGTTCTTTGATGTAAAACCCCTAAGTCTGCTTATTGTTTGATTAATACTAATGACTCTTTGTACTATCTGCAAACAGGATCAAGTTACATGTTGTTAACCGGCTCGCCTAAAGTGGGAGCGTTGGGGAAACCCTTAGAGGCACTAGATCAGCTTCTACAGCCATGTGTATACGTTTACAGTAATTGGTTTGTTTTGCTCTTCAAACTGAAATATACTGTTTATACTTACTGGAAAAGGGTTTTGTTATCAACTCCAGTTCTTGTTTGTTATGCTTCATAATTGGAAACTCTGTTTGCATGATTTTTGACAGGATGTAAATGCGCTAAGGGCACACCACATAAAACAATGTTGTCAGAATTATGTATTTTTTAAGACTGCTTGTTTTAAAGTCTAACTCTTTTGGTGAGGAAGGTAAGATTGCCAACTAGGATAGAACTTTGTTTGTCTCAATTTGATTTCAAGGACTGTTCCTTCGGGCCAGCCAGGGAAACCCCCTTTAAATTTGCTTCTTCACTTGCATGGTTAACTTTTGTAAGCATTTTAGTCAGCCCGTTAGAGTTAAAGTGTGAAGCTGATTACTTCTTTCTGTTTAGTTGAAACCCAGATTCCATGTTTGTATCATCAGGGTTTTATAATCAATCAGAACGGCCAACAACACTTTTACTGGCGGCTCCATCTGAAGAGACTCTGGGGTTTTAGAGATAGCATGTGTACGCTTTCATGATCGTTTGTGGTTTAATAATTTTTCATGTCTACTTCACTAAACGTATTGCTAATTGTTTGTCACTATTTAAATATTTCTTCCATTTGTATATAGTTTTCGTCCTCGAATTTACTGGGTCGTCATTTTTTAAAGCCACAATATTTATGTAAATCAAAAAAATAAATGTGTATAAAAGTAAGTAAACCAGGCCCTTTTTTTTCTTCGCCCAAGCTTTTCAACACTTCAAGACACGTTAACCTACATAACACCGCCAATATTTTAGCTTTTTCTGAATCGTTTCAGTCAATGTTCATCACTTCAATTGCTTCGTTAAATAGTTTACTATGATCTTTATTATATTCTCTAATCATTCTCAAACCCAAATTCACTAAAATCAATGTTTAATGCTTTCATTGTTTCGGCAAATAGTTCATTACAATTCTTTAAATCAGATTCACTGAGTTCGGCAGCCATTTTTTTTAATATAAAATAAATAAAAATAATTGTAAAGTCAGCTCTTATTCATAGTCTTTCTAATCGCAAAACCTGATCTTCATTAAAGCGAATAGACTACTCCCTCGGGGGTAGTAAAAACAGCCAGATTAACATCTTCAGGAGCTATATTATCAACATAATAGCAAACAATTTTACAACTGGTTGAGGCCAATAATCTGGTATTTTGCTGATGGCTTCCAATACATCTTCTTGCATGTCTATACGATTAAAAAGATCAGTAATTAATTCTTCAAACATGTTCTTTAACTGATCTTTATCGGCTTCTCTCTCCCAATCCAACTCGTAAAGTATATTAAAAGCTCTGTAGCTAATTCGGCCTTCATTTTTTAAACCAAATTATAATCATAAATTAAAAAATAATTAATCAGTTTCTCTTGTTTTTGTGCTATAGACATGATCTGGATCGCACACACAAAACACACACACACACACACACACACACGAGAATCATTCACACAATAGACGGGATGGTGCTTGCAAGGAATGTGAAAGGGGCTTTTTGTGGTTTGCACTTGAACGACGTAAAAATTTGAGACAGCCACTAAAATCACTTATCAGAGTCCTGAATCAATAATCACAAGATCTCTTCAAAGTTCTCTCAGCGGCCATCTGAGACAGCCTTTGTATGTGAAGCAAATCGACGAAGCAAAACAGCGAAGCAGAAGCAATACGCTGAAGTCACAACAACAAAAAAGTCAATACTAGTTGACCCATTTCAGCTCTACAACGGTAGCGCGACCTATTTCAGTGCTCAACCGCAGCCAGCATTTCCTCAAACCGCGGTGGCCACTGCGTGTGGTGGTGAGGAAACTGACTGGTATTATTGATCAGTTCCGCCATTTTTACTGGGATTGTTGCTGTTCACAGTCAGGAACAATTGACAGTGTCTTCTCAACCCAATAGCGCCTGATCTCCTCACTGCTTTCAAACATGGTTTTGAGCTCTTTTTCATGTTAAAGACTTCATAAAAAGACAGTCCAACAGTGCTGAATTTGGAAATTTATGGAGATAACAAACGAGATATCTCTCTCAGTCTCCGCTCGTAGGAAGGGCAAATTCCAATATTTGTTTTCAACCACTCATTCCACGTTTCATTGTGCATTCCTTTCCCTTGTTCTGCTTCAAAAAGCTTAAAAGTAGTTTCGAGAACACCTCCATATTGCAGATTGAACGCCATTGAAGTTGCCTCCTGTCTTTTCATCTGTTTATATCCCTCAACTAACTTTTCAATGGCAGTTGGTGTTGATGTGACATCGGCCTGGTTGAAAAAAAACACTTCTGCGTTAAAAAAAATTTCCTGAGCTAACTCTGTAGAAGAAGGAGATAAATCTGGAGAAATACTATCTCGAGAAATATCAATCAGCAGAAACAAAGTTTAAAGTCAATCACTTTTATAACACGGCTTCACTGCTCAACACCACCGAGAGAAATGACGGGCCGGGCTAACAACAAAATGTCGCGTGATCTGGCCTTCCCAGCTAAAATGACGTCATACTCCCTGTCGATTGGTTGAGCAGTATCGCGCGATGATTAATAATGTAGTATTAATTACAGGCTTGTGCCGCAATGCAGCAGTCCATTGTCGTGACAGTAACGGCCAATTTATCGATTTTGCAGTGTTTATGAACAAAAGCAGCACATGCGAACTGGTCAAACCAGTTTGGCTGCATTGCTTGCCCACTTAACGCCGCAGGCAACAATGCATACTAATATTGATTGGGGGCCAGAGAATGTAAATATGTTTGTTCACGATCACCCATGTGATTCTGCCCGAAAACCCCCATTTCAATGTGCTGATTTCGTCAATATTTGGCAGTTTGAGGTGTTAATTTTTTTGGAAAACACGTGTTAATTTTGGCAAAAACTGATATGTGAAGGACGTGATTTGTATGTGAAAAGGGGGTTTTCGGGCAGAATCACATGGTGGTCGTGAACGAACATATTTACATTCTCTAAAGGTCGATTTAGGTAACAACATGCAGGAAGTCTTTATGGCACCATTTCAATTATCTGTAACAACATGCTGAAAGTCTTTATGGCACCATTCGAATGATCTAAAAACAAGAGTTGTCCTTCAGCCCTTACAAAATAACTCGCGTGTTGGTGTGTGTGTGTGTGGTGTGTGTGTGTGTGTGTGTGTGTGTGTGTGTGTGTGTGTGTGTGTGTGTGTGTGTGAGTGTGTGTGTGTTGTTGTGGTTGTTTTTTTTTTTTTTTTTTTTTTTTTTAAATCTCAGACCATCAAATCACGTTCTAATCTTCAACTCCCCAAACCCTGATTGTTTGTAGTTTGTATATATGAAAGTTAGAGAAACGTGGTACTGCACACTGATGAAGAAACAGGAACATCTAGAAAGTTGTAGAATCATGATATTGTAAAGCCATTTCAAAATACATGAAACTTTCCAGAAGGGTCGGAAAACAAGACGAACTCTAACAAATCAGATTGTTAAAATATCTAACAGACAATTCATTAATTGGGTTTGGGGCACTGTTCTTGGACTCTAAACAGACATCCAGGAAATTTTCGGCGGGCCCCATTATGTGTCGTTTGTTAAATCAAAATCATATAAAACCGAATACATTTATTGCCAAGAAAATGAAGATCTGAATAAGAAAATAAGCTGATGACAACTGAAGTCGATGTGATAAAAAAAAAGGGGTGATTTTCGATTTGAATCCTACACTCGTGTGGGGAAAGCCCTTTACATGTCAACAGCACTTGGGAGATGTTATTGAACGGGGGAGTGTCCTATTTGCAATAAACATTATTGGTTAATAAACAGCAGACAGCTATAAACACTGTGTGTTAAGGGAGTGCAATGAAAAAAAATCGTTTGTTAATGTATGACAAATAAAGAAAGGAAGTAGGAGTTTGTCCGCAGAGAGCTTGACAGAAGAAGGTCCTCAAAGAAGAAGCCCTTGTTCACAGGTGGTTCACCCTGAACTCCTTTCACTCATTACGAACTGATCTGCATCCAAGTCATGTCTCTTAGATCCTTTTCACTAATAGAAGCGCCTTTAACGTTGTTGTAATTTGAACCTGCTCTTATTTTTTACGTGGTTGGGTGCCTCAAGGCTTTGTGAAAATGTCTTACTCGTTCAGCTCTTGGGTATCTGCTCTGAGTTGAGAAATACAAAACTTCTTTTCCTTTCAAACCCTTTTCTTTAAATTGAACATAAAGTATATGAGTAGCTTGTGTTTCAGAATTTCACATTATCCCTCTTTCCAAGAAGTAGGCCATTGAGTTTTTTATTTTTCGTGAGTCAAGCAAATAATATGCCAAAACAGTTTGTATAACAGTCTTTCTTGTTTCTATAATAGCAGAGTTTTAAAGAACGCAGCGTACAATTTACATGGTTGCTGTGTCAATCAGGTAATAGAAAAGCCTTTCGTGTTTAAAAAATAGCAGATCCTTTAACAATTACGGAATGCATCGCACAGTTTTCAATATTTCAAAAGTGACCAAAACAGGTTCTATTTAGGGGAAACATGAAATGCAGCCACTGAATACAATAAAACATCATGTATGTTACGTAACAAAGAAAAAAATTGTAAGTAGGCACGCAAGGTCTGACCAGCGCGTTGGGCTAATGCGTAGGTCAGACATCTGCTGAGTTATAGCTACGAGACCCTCTTCTTCAACTCTCTCATCTTAGTTGTTAATTCATTTATCCATCAGCTAAAATCATGCGTAGTATGGTTTCAAAACTTAACGTATGTGGTGTAGCGTATATGGACTAGTCCGCACGCAGTGACGCCCCCTTGATGAAACTGAAACTATATGTTACGTAAAATGACACCGATGTATGACTGCAAAATTTCTTATGCAGATTTGGGATAGATGGGTAATCTGTCCAACAAAATCACAAAAGCCAAAGGCAAACCATATTTAAAAAGAATAACTTGAACTGGTGACCCCAAATACGATGTTTGTAGGAATAAAGCCCAGCAGGTGCCATCCATACACAGACGAAGAAAGTGGACAGCGAACATTCAGTCCATTTGAACGTGCGCTCTAGTCCTTCCCACGCCATGCACCAAAAAGGGACAGGGTATAAGGCAGGGTATGGTGATGGGGTGGCCAGCTCTCAGCAGACCATTTAGTTTCTTGTACCCCCCCCCCTCCCTCTCCCTCTCTCCCCCTCTCTCTCTGTCTGTCTGTCTGTCTGTGTGTGTGTGCGCGCGTGTATGTGTTTGTCAGTGTAGCAATAGCACATCCTTAAAATACTACAGAAATGCATTATACATTTTACATTGTTGCATGAGTGACAGCAAATAGGTTCTACTCAAGGAAAATCCAAAATGCAGGTACCAAAACTAATACATCATCAAGCCTGTTACGTTAAATGAGACCAATGAATGACATCAAAATAGTTGTTAAGGACATTTGGGATAGGTGGATAACCTGTCTAACAAAACCCCAGAAACCAAAGGCGAACGATATCTAAAAGGAGTACATCGAACTGTTGATCCCAAATATGGTGTATGCAGGAATAAAGCCCAGCAGTTGCTAGCCATACATCATCATCATGGATGTCCGTCGTGGTCGACGAAGACGTCAGTGACTCCGCATGTGTGAGCAAAAGCCAAAGCTGGACATACAAATACGCCCGCACTCTGAGGATGCCACAGCTGTCATTGGGTCAGGTCTCCTCTCTTTGCAGGCTTGGCGCTTCTGGTCCAATTCCGGTTAGCCATACATTGACAAAAAAGTGGACTGTGAACATTCAATCTACTTGAACGTGCCCACCAGTCCTGTACACGATATGCGTCAGGCAGGGGATGGAGTACAAGGTGGGGAAGTGATGGGGTGGCACCAATCATGTCAATGCTATGCACCAGACAGGGGGTGGAGTACAAGGAGGGGGAGTGATGTGGGTGCACAAATCCTGACCACGCTATGCACCAGGCAGAGGGTCGGGTACAAGGTGGGCGATGGTGATAGGGTGGCACCAATCCTGTCTACGCTATGCACCAGGCAGGGGGTGGGGTACAAGGTGGGCGATGGTGATGGGGTTCACCAATCCTGTCCACGCTATGCACCAGGCACGGGGTGGGTACAATGTGGGGAAGTGATGGGGTGGCACCAATCCTGTCCATGCTATGCACCAGGCAGGGGGTGGGTACAATGTGGGGAAGTGATGGGGTGGCACCAATCCTGTCCACGCTATGCACCAGGCAGGGGGTGGAGTACAATGTGGGGAAGTGATGGGGTGGCACCAATCCTGTCCACGCTATGCCCCAGGTAGGGGGTGGGTACAATGTGGGAAGTGATAGGGTGGCACCAATCCTGTCCATGCTATGCACCAGGCAGGGGGTGGGTACAATGTGGGGAAGTGATGGGGTGGCACCAATCCTGTCCACGCTATGCACAGGCAGGGGGTGGAGTACAATGTGGGGAAGTGATGGGGTTCACCAATCCTGTCCACGCTATGCACCAGGCAGGGGGTGGGGTACAAGGTGGGCAATGGTGATGGGGTGGCCAGCAGACAGCTATGTCAGACGGGTGATATCCAACTGGACCAGCTCTCAGCAGGCCAGTCTGTGTTCTTCTTCAGCATTTCTCTCTCTCTCTCTCTCTCTCTCTCTCTCTCTCTCTCCTCTCTCTCTCTCTCTCTCCTCTCTCTCTCTCTCTCTCAGGATTTGTGCCACCCAATCACTCCCCCTCCTTGTACTCCACCCCCTGTCTGGTGCATAGCATTATTGATAGAGAAGAAACACTTTCTGTTCCACTGTACTGCTTATAATGAAGTACGGACAAATTGTTCACTTTTCCAGTTAGATATAGCGAAAAGACAAAATGTTGCTGTCGTGTTATCATCAGATGATGAACATGTAATTAAATCAGTTGCGAAATTCATCGCAGAAGCATTGAAAATTAGACAGATGGAGGATAGTGAAATTTAAAATAATGCATTATAAGAGATATCTGAATGAATATTATCATTCATCGCAAGTGGAAGAGATCAGTAAGATACATTGTCATCATTTGCACGAGTGGATGGTCGAGTTAGTCTTTTTTTTTTTTTTTTTCTAATTGCATTACTCCTGTGCGTGAGGACATAAGTAAATGTTATGAATTTATATGTTTTTAACCTTTGATTTGGTGCACCTTAGGAATGAATGTGTACTATTTGTTTGCAGGAAAGGAAGAGGGAAATGTTATTGTTCTGTTACCTCTCCCCCCTTGTCAAAAGACCTGTTTGGTAATGACAATAAAATATCAAAGTGTCAAAGTGTCAAAAAGTGTCTCTCTCTCTCTCTCTCTCTCTCTGTAACACACACACACACACACACACACACACACACACACACACACACACACACACACACACACACACACACACACACACACATATATATATATATATAATATATATATATATATATATATATATAGAGAGAGAGAGAGAGAGAGAGAGAGAGAGAAAGAGAGAGAGAGAGAATAGTACTGAGAATCAGCGTTATTTTGAAAATAGTGCTCAACCACAGTGGGAGCGACATTCGTTGTATTATAAACAAGTTAAAACCAAGCCTAAAACACCTACAAGCCTGTTTCGCGCTGTGCGGTCGTCAGGGTGTGATGGGCTTGTGCTGCCAGTGCTATATATATATATATATATATATATATATTATATATATATAATATATATATATATATATATATATATATATATATATATATATATATATATATATATATATATATATATATATATATATATATATATAATAGATAGATAGATAGATAGATATAGATATATAGCTTGCTGTTGTTTTTTCCCCGTGCTACATGTGTTTCTCAGGTGTTTTTGATTTTATTCACTGATAAAACTTCCATCGTGTCTGCAACTTTTAACCATACTTTTAAAATTTTTTAAATTTGCTAATTGTGGTTTAAAATGTAAAATGTATTTCTCTGTAGGCATAGATAATTTTTTTAAAATGTTATTTTTGGGGTCTCCCTTTTTTAAAGATTTCCAAGAATGTTGTGTCTGTGTTTCTGGAGGTTTAAAGGCACTCTACGGGTTAGTGTAGAGTGCCTTTAACCGCAGCGACCCCCCGCTTTAAAAAAGTTTTCCATCCCTTGGGGCCGTCCACTGACGTCATTATTTTTTAAATTTTTAATTCTTTTACTATTCTATCAACGGCCCAAAATAGGTGTGCGTGAAACCTTATATGTCTGATTTAAAATAATATGTAAATGTCAACGTGGGGGGAAAGCCCATTTATTCTCTCCTGACGGATGACCGCCACATTCGTCTCGCTTGAAAGATGGTGGCAATTTTCGACAAGGGCGACCAAATAAAAGTATTTAAAAGTGAGCAGGCTTGCTAAGATTTTGACAAACAAAATAATCTGTTATTCAATGACTCATCGAGCTGAAGGTAGATAGATAGTGAAAAAATTCCCGCCCAAATTTCGTCAGTTTTTGAGTCGGCTGTGTGACCTCAGTGTGTGTTCATGACGACCGAAGAGTAGCCTAGTGTGTACTCTGCACTGTGTCCCAGTGGCTTGATGGAAACAGCCCCCGGGGGGAAAACGTGGCCCGCTCCAGGTGACACGGGCAGGGGAAAGGTGGGGAAGAAGGAGTGAAAGAGAGGGTTGAAGCCAGAAGGGGCGTGGGGGGGAAGGGGGGGCCCGTGGTCGGGATGACCTTTTGCTTAGAGGTGAGCGTTTGATAACTTCTAACTTTTTTACTTTCATTTAAGGTGTAGTGTAACAATAAAAAACTTTTTTTAAATTTTTTTTTGTTTTGGTTTTGTTTGGATGGAAGATGTAAAGGTAAATCCCTTGTTGTTGATCTTGAAAAACATCTATCGAAATCTAAATGCCGAAAAATTGTTTATTATAAAAATTAAAACAAAAGGCCAGTCAAAATCTTCTTTCTTTTCCCTTTAAAAAAAATTATATAGATTTCATTTTTATATTTTTGTAGTTTTGAGAAAATTGTTTGTTAATTATCCCCCCAAATCATTAGTTTTCCCCTGGCATGGGAAGCCTTTGTTTGTTTTTTTTAGGCAGTAAACGGTAATTTTCTAAATGTATTTACTCATTTTTTTGGGGTTTTTATATCTTTCTTTTTTTGAATGTTGTTTAGGGTTTGCTATCTAGTTTTGAATTGGGTTTTTCATGATACCTACATATGTTTCTTTGCTTCTCTGATGTTACAGGGGCTTGGTACAAAATTTTGTAAAGGCATTTGTTGCTCGGGGGGCCATGTTCGTTTTTGGTCAGTTACAAGATTCCTTTCTCCCCCCTTTTTTCTGTAGCTGCTTTTGATTTTTTTTTGCGAATCAAGGGCATTTTTGAAGTTCGGCAAAAGAATAAGATAATTTGATTTTGGTTAAAATTTTTAAAAAATTTTATGGTTTTTGGGGAAAGTTTTGTTTCAAATTTTTAAAGCCCCAACGTTTGTTTTACTTTGCATCATATAGGGGTTGTCCCATGTGATATTTTTTTTCCTTTTTTTTTTCTGTTTTTTTGTGTCTTGTTGGTCGTATCGTAGTTAAAATTGTAGCCATTTTTGTAACCCCTTTGGTTTTCGTGTAACTTGTTGAATATGTTTGTTACATGGCAAATTGGAGTTTTTATTTAGCTTTTTGGGGTTTTTTTTCGTATGGGGGTGGGTGGGGTTTCTTTTTATTTTTACTAAACCCGGCGTATCATTTGGTTTCTTGTAGGTTTTATGATGTTTTTTTGATGTCTAAAGTTTGGAAATAGTTCCTATCTTTTTTTTTTGCTTCTATGGGGATTTTTAGTTTTGGGTTTTGGGGAAAAATTTTACACAGTTTTTTTTTCTTTTTTTCATATTCCTAAGGTTGTCATTCAGAGTGGGGAAGGCCCTCTCCCGTACGTCCAGTTTGTTTTTTCCCAAATTTTTTTTAAAAATTGGGTAACTGAAAATCCCACAAGTGGCAAGTTTCGGGACCATATTGATTCATTGGACATAAAAGTTAAATTTTTGTTGGTTTTTAATCCAGGTTTTTATTTTTTTCTTGCAGTATGTTTCTTTTTATGGGGAATGATTTCCGTTTCTGACCCCGTATTCGTGTACTTTGGAAAATTTTTTAGCTTTATTATAGCTTTTCTATAATAGGAAAAAACTGAAAAAAAATTCAAAAAAAATAACCCAGCATCGGGTTTTTTTGGGTGTGAAGTGTGAATTAGATATCGTTTGGCCCGCCCTTCCCAAAAACTTACAAGGGGTTAGGAAAATTTCTGCTATCATATAGAGGCTTTAAATCGATCTACCAGTCCATACCCAGTGAGCCATCGGCCTGTCAGCTGACCCCGCCCTCCATGCCCCCTTGTAAGCAGCTCCCGCGAGCAGGCGTTGATCACTGATCGCTCACTGTGTAATGGCACAACACAGGGGTCCCCAGTTGTCGGGGCCCGCCGGGGGGAGGGGGGTGAGAGGGGATGGGGCCCGGGAGACGTGCAAAAGAAAAAGATCAAACTGCGGAAATCATGTTTTGACATTGTTCATCAAGAAAAATTTTGTTTTTTTCAAAAATTGCCTGTAATATGGGCCCAAAACTATTTAATGTCAAAATAGTTCTAGGCAAAGCAGATCCCCCTTCCCCCCAGCTTCGAAAAATCAGGCTCCCCCAGAAATTCTTAGTTTTTCAATGGCAAAATTTACAGTATCTGTTAAAAGTGATTTACGCCCTGTGCATTTCTAAAAGACAAGTTTACTGTGGGCCCCTTTGGCTTGTTTTTGCTCGTTAGTCAAGATTAGTCAAAAAACTTTGTTTGCGATGCGCCTAAATCTTTGACTTTTAAAGCCATTCCCTAACTTTTCTTTCGTGCATTGATGGTCCCCCATCTTTTGATTTATCAATCCTCTTTTGTCCCCCTGGTATTCCCGAAATTTCCCCGGGCCGCAGTGGTATGTCCATTGATCAAAAAATCTTCTTTTTTAAAAAAATTTTTAAAAAATTATCACCCTACAAAAATTTTTCTTTCTACAAAATTTTTGGGGAATTTTTAAAAAAAATTTGGGGAAAAATCGTTTTGGAACAAAAAATTTTGAACTCTCGAAAAAAATCATCTTTTGAAACCTCATCAGTCTGCTTACAGACAAAGCCATAGTTATGAGACAGCACTCCTCAGTATAGTCAGTGACCTCCTCTGCAGACTTGACGATGGAATGTTTCCTTATTAGCGATGTTAGACCTCTCCGCAGCATTTGACACGATCGATCATAATGTTTTGTTTCTCACGGCTCAAACTTCCTTTGGATTCAAGACACAGCTCTCGACTGGATTATCTCTTACTTGACTGGACAGACCAGACAGTGTGTGTACAGGGTAGATACTCAGACAGTTCTTCTCTTAGGTACGGTGTGCTTCAGGGTTCTGTACTGGATCCAGTCCTTTTTGTGCTGTATGCTAGTCCTGTTCTCACGTCATCAGTGGTCAAGCCATGTCGCATGAGAGCTTTGCTGACGATACTCAGCTTCATCAGTCGGCTCCCATTGCTGAAACTGACTCACTGGATTTCTCGACGCGGGGCTGCATTGCAGACATGAAGGACTGGGATGACAACCAAAACACAACTAAACGACGACAAGACGGAACTCATGTTCGTGACAAAACAGCCTAACCATCCTTGTCTGCCTTCAACTGTCACTATCAATGACTGTACTGTCTGTCTCCACCTCTGTCCGCAGTCTAGGGTCATTCTTGACCAATCCCTCACCTTTGAGAAACAGGTTTCAAATATTTGCAAGATTGTCTATTTAGAACTAAGAAGAATCAGCTCCGTACGTCACCTTCTCTCTACAGATGCTACAAAAACTCTCATTTGTGCATTTGTCTTATCTAGAATAGATTACTGCAACTCACTTTTGGCCGGTCTTCCAAAATACATGATAGAAGATTACAGCGAATCCAAATCATGCAGCCCAAGTCGTCTGTAGAACAGAAAATATGATCACATCTCGCCTCTACTTCACTCTCTTCACTGGCTATCTATCTCAAACCGTATCTCGTACAAAATCTAAACTCTCACTTTCTCTGCTCTCTTTGAAAATGGACCTTCTTATCTCACAGATCTCCTTAAATCTACACCCCCTCTCGACAACTACGCTCCTGTGCTGACGACCGCCTTCTACGAAATGACTCGCTTCAGGACTACTACTGGTGAAAGATCTTTCTCTTTCAAGCTCCAGCGACGTGGAACAGACTGCCAGACTCTCAGACATTCAGATTCATCCCTTCTTTTAAATCTAAACTTAAAACCCATCTATTTTCTCATAATTAGTCAATGCTGTGGGGGGGGGGTGAGGAGGGGGGGGGGGGACAACCTAACTCATAGCCGTCTGGCCTTTTCAAATGTAGTGTATGTGTATGTTTTCCATTACATGTATTCGTTGTATGACTGAACGTTATAGGATTAAGTGTTTGCAGTGATACTTCAAAAATAAGTGAATGTCACACTCGTAGGATTAGGATTTGTTTGTTATTGTAGTAATAGTATTTGTAGCTAGGTGTAGGGTGTACTATTGTATATGAGAAGTGTGAATGCAGTATGACTTTGTAAAGCGCTTAGAGAAATTCGTTTGATTAAGCGCTATATATATATATATTATATATATATATATATATATATATATATATATATATATATATATATATATAATATATATACTCAGAGGCAAAAAAACGCGAAAAAATAGAGACAGTGCACGATTGTTCACATTGTGAACAGGACGTAAGCAATGTCGTTGGCACGTGCAACATTAGCAGTACGTGGTGTCTTGGCCGGTTGTAACCTCGTAACAGT
>JAFLJL010015356.1:64625-99444 GCA_018398815.1 Conus ventricosus
TGAGGAGTTCTTTTCCTACGTTAGTTTTTGTTCTTCCATCATATGGAGGGTTATACCATATAATTTTCCTGTTTTTTCTGTGCTGTTCATGTTGTTATCTGGGTTGTATTGTAATTTGTAGCCACTTTTTTCAGACTGAAACATTCGTGCGCAACATGAGGTGGAAAGCGTTTTTCTTTTTGAACCCAGATGCCAAAAAGGAAGATAACAAAACTTATGGTTTTAAGTCATGGAGATCGCCACTTATAATAGAGGAAATGAAACCTTTTGAAGAAAGCATGAAAATACTAATAGCTAATATCGATTTCAGAAAACCACATAACAATTTCCAAACAACATTGAATAATAACATAAAACAAATCCAGAATGACAAAAAAAATATCTTAAAGGTGGACAGGACAAACAATTTCTATAAAATGGAAACTAATGAGTACTCTCAACTCCTCAACAAAAATATTCAGAAAAATGATTTTAAAAAAAGCTGATAAGACAACATATGACAACATCTGCAAAAAAAAAAAAGAACTTGTGCACCAGATGGATTTAGGTGATAGGATAGAAGCAACAGCAATAAAAGAACCCTTTATAACCCTTAAAGACCACAAACCTAACTTTCTCAACAACCGTACTTGTAGACTGATAAAAACCCATCAAAATCTGAATTAGGCAAATTAGTAAAAAGATCCTGGAAAAAGCAATAGGACATAAAAACAAAACCTGAATACAATCTCTGGAAACTAGTTACGAAGTTATCCAATGGTTTAAAGAATTGAACAAGCAGAAAAATACAGTGTTCATTACTTTTGACATAGTGGACTTCTACCCTTCCATTGATGAGGAATTACTTACTAAAGCACTAAGATTCGCCAACAAATATACAAATATAACAGATCCTGAGATGGAACTCATTCTCCACACTAAGAAAACCCTTCTCCATAGCAACAGTGAAACTTGATTAAAAAAAAACCAGCAGAAATTCCACATTCGATGTCACGATGGGATCGTATGATGGAGCTGAAACTTGTGAATTAGTTGGACTTTTCATGTTGTCTCATATACACAAAAATACTTGGTAAACAGGTTGGCTTATACAGAAATGACGGTCTTAGCCACGTTAAACAATAAACCAAAAACCATTGAAAACAAGAAAAAAGAATTTTGTAAAATTTTTCAAAGCCATAACCTAAAAATCACAGTAGAAGCCAACAAAAAAAAACAGTAATTATTTAGACATAACATTAGACCTTAAGGATCATACATACAAACCATATAAAAAAAACCCTAATGACACACCTTCTACGTAGACATCAATAGTAACCATCCACCCTCCATCTTAAAAACCATACCTAATGGTATAAACAAAAGATTATCTAAACTGTCATGCAATGAGAAAGAATTAACAGTGCAGCAGCTGAATACCACGAGGCGCTGAAAAAAAAAAAGTGGCTACAACTACAAATTGCAATATAACCCAGATAACAACATGAACAGCAACAGGAAAAACAGGAAAAGAAAAATTATATGGTATAACCCTCCATATAATGGAAGAACAAAAACTAACGTAGGAAAAGAATTCCTCATAATCCTTAAAACATCATCCCAAAAGAACATGTACTATCTAAAATATTCAACAAAAATACCGTCAAGCTATCATACTCGTGTATGCCCAACCTTAAAAATATAATTGATTCTTGCAATAAAACCAAAAACAACACAACCAAGGAGGGTTATGAAAGGATATCTTGTAATTGCACAAAAAACTCCAGTGCCCTCTGAATAATAAATGTATCTACAACAATATTGTGTACCAAGCTACGGTAACAACAGACAGTGATAAATAAACATACATAGGAATCACGGCAAACCACTTTAAACCAGATATGCAAACCATAAACAGTCTTTCAAAAATGAAAAATATAAAAACCAAACAGAATTAAGTAAATATTTTTGGAAGCTGAAAATAAGAAAATAGATTACAACATATGATGGAAAATTATAAAAAGAGCAACACTATACAACAACATTTCTAAAAAAATGCAACTTATGTACTACAGAAAAGTGGCTGATATTATGTAAACCCCACCTAGCATCCCTGAACTCTAAAGTAGAAATGATAAACAATTGCAGGCATAAATGGAAATCTTTGTCAATGCACCATTCCGTAACACGTCCTCCCTGAACGCGCCCCCCCCCCCCCCCCCCCCCCCCCCAAAAAGAAAAAAAAGGCAGGAGAGAACGGGGAAATACCAAGTCTGGCTCACCTGCTCGAAACCAGTCTCGAGCGGCCGACCTTGAATCCGTGTTTTTCCTGTTCTCTGACTAGTAAACCCTACAAACATGCATACTGTGTAGGATTATCCGTTTTCAACCGGTCTTAACCGGGTTCGAGCGACCGTCCTTGAATCCGTGTTTTCCTGTTCTCTGACTAGTAAACCCTACAAACAAACATACTGTGTAGGATTATCCGTATGCATTACTAATTTACTAAACTTTTCAGATTTTAGTTTTTGCTTAATCCTTTGGATTTCTTGTTTGTCTTCAATAACTCCATTTTCGTGCATACATTCATCAAATGTATCTTTACCTTTCATGTAAAATAAAACTACAGTCGTTGACTGTTCTCTAAAGTCTTTTAAAATCGAGTTATATTTTTGCGTTAAAATCCACACACTTATTCTAGCATGTCTTCCACTGAAAGCTAGATCTGACAAAGCGTTTCTCTTTTTAACTATGTCTTTTTCTGCTGAACAGTCATCTATAATAAATAGTGTCTGCGTTCCTTTAAACGCTCTATAAAAGTATTCTAAACACTCACTCAGTTTATTGCTAGGTTCAACTAAATATATGTCATCATCTGTCCATATAAACCTTCTATCATGATAGGCTTTGTTAAATTCAAGTGTTGGACAGAAAATCACAGCATAATCAAAATTATAGCAATAAACCGTTTGTAATAGGTCTAGGACAAATATTGTTTTTCCGCAACCAGACCGCCCACAAATTAATGAACAATGAGGAGTTTTTGTCATAAAGTTTAACTGCTCCATTTTATAACAAAATTTAATTTAATCCAGTTATTGTTTTTATCATGCTCTCTGTCAAACTTGTTCAGTATAATAAAATCCTATAGATCTAAATGTGTAAGATTAATCCAATTCAGTTCTGTAAGATTCTTTCTATTTAGACTAATATTGATTTTGTCATGGTTGTAACGACCTTAATCCCCCCACCGTCGTAAAGAACGACGACAGTAACTTTAAGACTGTCAACGTCTAAGTTTTGCCAGCTAATTAGAATTCCTTTTAAAAGGACGTCACTAACGCCCACAACCCCATTCCTCGCCTCATCTTTTAAGACAGAAATTTCAAATATCATTGTGAACGTGTCCCCTAATTTCATTTGTGGAATGAACTGTAATTTTGTAGAAGCATCTTTCAAAACTGATTCTCTTCTGTGGAGGATGTACTGTTTATTCCCATACGGCTTTATTTCAATCTCTTTCCGACTATGTCCTCTGGCATAAGACTTACATGTAAAGGGCCAGAGTTGAATGCTTTTTGAACTTTTTTGACGGCTACAAAATGTAAATGGGCTTATGAATTCAAATTTTATGTCCCATTCTAAATATGGTTCTAAGTGCCATTTGCTGTCAGGTTTTCGAACTATTTATATTCATACTGGCCAGCATTATTTGCTTCTACATTGCGCAGGTGCTCTAGTTTAGGAAAACTTTTTGTTGTCGCCAACCTCTTTACGTTTATAATCACCATCTTTAGTGTACTCAAAACCATACAAAGCGCCTATCTCACCGTTCTGTTCAAGTCCGCAACGTCTGCAAGTCTTTTAATTCTAAAGTTATACACCTCACAGGCGCTAATGTAACTCCTGATCTTCTGGCCCGCGCGACATTTTTTAGAACGACTAATTATTTTATTTCTAAAACAATGTGTAGGTTATCACATTTTACAACTTTCCCCGCTCTGTCTTTGATTTTTATATTAAATGATCCGACCCTCCCACAAACTAATCTTTTAAACTGTAAATTAGGGAATTGAATAATTTCATAATCGCAATATGCAGCTTTCCCTGACGGAAGAGCTCTTAAAACAGTTGAGGCCTTCCATCATATAAGTTTTCATCAGTGCTCAGCTCGTCTAAATGAACATAGAGTAATGAATGAATGCAAGATCGAGCGGATTTTCCCCCTCATAAGTAGTTTTATCTGGTGTAACTCTAAATCTATGATTGTCAGCTGCAAAGCCTAACATTTAGCTAGCTCTTTATCAAAATAGTAACCTCCTTCTTCTTCAGGATTGAATGTTAACATAGTTTTTTAGATTTGCATTGTTAAGTTTGAGAGTAATGTCGAAGTTACTCATTGCTTCTTTTAGTGAGCAAAACCCGTAATAACCATCAGGTATTGTTAACTGGCTAACTTTGGCTCCTGTTTTGTCAATTTTAGAATCTTATATTCTCCTTGGATTCACTTATATTAAACCATACGACTTTGTAAAATATTCATGGAGTGCGACCGTTCTGGTTCCGCAATCGTCATCAATAGCATGTTCTAAAAACGAAGGGCGGTCTTGAGTTGTATTGTTACAAACATTTTTTAAACGAAATAAAAATGACTGCATTTAAATATACTGATGCAAAATATTCTGTTGGGCCGCACTACAATCTTAAAAACATAACAACTGATACTCTTCACATTTCTGTGACTCAGTCTGACGCCTTTCAAGTAAAGGTGAGTACTCCATTAAACAGATATCTTAACCCTCCTATTAAAAACGACCACATCCCGAAAGTTTGGTTTTGTCATCCGATGCAGTTTTATCAGAACCAGTTAAACTTTGCTGTGTTTTTGTGTATCAACTGGTGTGGAGTGTCGTAATGCTGATCATTTAAATCACCCTGATCCTTTGGTGAGGTCAGTGTATAGATTTCATTTCTATTACACCTTCAGGCGTATTTTGACTGAACTGCAAGCACCATTGCCAAATGACAAACCGTTTAATCCATTCAGCAACAGATAGACATTGAAGGCTTTTGAAAGGATCTGTAACGAATTCAATATTAAGGCCAAGACAACTTTAGACAAAAGTCGGATCTTAATCATGGTCTAGGCACCCCTTACTTTTGGGGCGTGCACAGAAAGTATAACTATGCCGGCATCCTCTTACACATCTCTCTCTTCAGGCACAGCTGTTCACCTCGGGTCCATAGAGCAAGAGCATAAAACAGCATGGACAACATTTATATTAGACACTTCTAAGGGCCTAACTAAAGCAGAATAGAACGAATAAACGACTCTGTTCGTACTTACGTTTGGTGTTTGCTAGGTTCGCAAGCACAAACAAGATCGAGCATAACTGATCCTTCTACTGGTTTTGATGCACAAAAACAATACTTAGCAAATTTAGAGGACGCCATTAATTCTACAGTTGATTTACCTTCAAGTATAAAAAGGTACCAAAATGTTTTACAATACGCAAGATCGAAAGTAGACTTGCTGTTGGCACTGGTTTATACATGCTGCCTTCTGACCTCAGGCTCCAGATAGGAACAATAATAAACTACAATAATGAAATCCTTGTGGCAGGCAATGAACAGAAAGTCGGAAAAAACGAAATAAATTCTGAGCCAGTAATATTGCAAGCAGTAAAAAAACACCCAAGAATAAGTCATCCAATCCCCGCGGTCCAAAGCCTAAAGACCGTTAAAAAAAATAATGACCATGAATATGAAAAGACAGCGCTTGTTCTTGGATTAACTGGCCTAGGATTACTTGGTCTTTATCTTACTAAAAATTAACCCGACTATTAAGAGAACTAATGCCCATAAGTGCTCGGCCATAAAGCCAACTACTTTGCCTGCATAGACAAAAGCCAGCTAACAACACCCCCTAATATACCGGGTAAAGCGTCCACGGCTTTAACCGGCTAATTTTTTTAATAAACCCGCAAGATGATCAAGCTGTTTTTTTTACCCATGATTTATCAGTGAGGCGATGGCGGCGGAGGCACCAGCCCAGCACCACCACCGCCCGTAATAGCCATCACCAGTGTTCTTATTGCAAATCCTAAAGCTGTTATAACGCTTGCTAATGTGACACCTTTCTCTCTAAACAGTGTTTTTATTCTTTCTGCTAGTGTTGTGTCTTCATATAAAATTTTTTGGATAGTTTTCTCTTATTCTGGTTGCTTGAGATCGTAAATTGTTCTTGGTAAGTAGACCAACTCTTTTAGTATTGCTGATCTTTGTGTTTTAAGTTCTTTTATTCTTTGGGTTATTTCTTTTTTAACAGCGGGCCCTAAGTTGGCGTCATCAGCCTCAGCGAGTTTTCTTCTTCTTTTTTTATATGCTCATTTAGTTCATCCACTTTTGCTGACTTTTTTTTTAATTCGTCTCTGATGTTTCTTAAAGCATGATTAGGGACCACTATTTCTTGCAGCGGGAATTATCAATTTTTTTTGGTACTGTTTCTTCTGAAAACCTGGTTTCTGCATCTATATTTTGTCTGCTGTTGACTTAAATCTTTAAGTTCAATGTTTTTGTATTTGGCTATCTGTTGGGAGATCTATAGTGTGTTTTGAAGTTTAGAAACTGCCTCCGCCCTTAATTTCGGTCTAACAATGCCAAGGCGATTCGATCGGCAGCTTTAAGTCATTGTCTAATTGTATCCATGCTTAAAAACTTTAATGGGTCTCGTTTATCTGTAAGCGGAACACGCTGTCCTTGATCGTTGTTCACATACAAATGACCACCTTTTACTTCAAATCATCAGGGCTATAAATTCGGGAGGTTCTAGGCCTAAACTTTGGTAAAATGATCTGACCTTAGGTTCTGTTAAATTCATGCCACATTGAGGCCGTTGAGCGATGCTGTATCAAAGGAGCCGTTTCACTCATGTCGTCTCCAGGATCAAAAACATCACAATCTTCTTCACCTTCAATGCCTGCCATGTTCTTTAATAATAAACTTTTTATTTGTTTTATAAAAAAATGTCACAAACATATGGCTCGATTCTTGACCCGCATAGAAGACTGAAAGAGCCCTTTGGCGTGAAGGGAAATAAACGGAATATTATTGTTCCAAATAATCCGTCTACTATTGATGCAGATCAATTCTTACTGTCAAATTTCCAGACCTAGGAGCAGATGAAGTGATTGTGCCAGGCTCTGCGCGACTTACTTTCAAAATAGAACCTCACTTCAACAACAGATGCAAACAGGACAGTTGTTCAGAATCTGGGCGGGCAATCGTTAAGAAAATTTCTATAAAACTTGAGGGGCAAGAAATATTTTCTTTACACAATGCAGACATATTTTTAACCTATATCTGATCTATGGCTAACCGAGAATGAAAGAATGATCTTGCGTTTCAAGAATCGAAATAATGAAGCACTAAAACACAGAATAAGCGCCGCAGATGCTAAAGACAGCAAAAAGCCCGAAGCTGTAAGTTATGCGTATGGAAATCACTTTTCCATCCCCTTGGATTTTGAGTTGTTAAGCGCGCATGCGCCATACTTTCAAGGAGCATTAAAAGACAGATTGTCATATGAACTAACTTTTAATGAATACAAACGCGTTATTAAATCTGCAGACACCGAAGCAAAGTACAGCATTTCTGACATCGCGCTAGAGTTTGACATTGTTAGTAACCCTCACTTAGCAAGGCTGATTGAGCAACAATATCAGTCAAAATTAGCAATATATTACGAAAGAGTGATTCACCATTCTACACATCCTAAAAACAGGGCAGACACTATATGGAATTTTAGTTTTAGTGTCTCAGCAAGATCACTCAAAGGTATTTTATTGCTGTGCGAAGATGAAGAACCATTTAAAAGACAAACTGAAAAGTTTCTTAATCCTAAAATAATGAAAGTACAATGTACAATTGAGGTAGTCCTAACCAAATTTACGGTAGCGGGCTTAAACCTTATCAGCATTTTGATGAAATAAGAAAAATGTTTGGCGGCGGGAGGCATAGAAGTCCAACAGTAGACCTTGTGTCTAAAGATCTGCACCTTCACAGTGTTAGACTCGATGATTATTTAACAACAAAATACGGTTTATGGATTGACCTAAGGTCAACAGAGGATAATCAGTTGCATGGAAGTGGGAGAACTGTTAGAGACGTAATAATCATTCAAATTGATAAAGAAAAAGATGGCGATAAACCGCTTAATGTATATTTGTTTTTAATATATGATGCGCAGCTAAATATTCAAGATAACAGATTAAAAGATATACATTACTAAAATTTTTTATTTTTAAAAAAATGTCTGTTCAGCATTATCCAAAAGTACCTACAGAGTCGCCAAAAGAAGGGATAGTAGAAACCCCTGACATAAAAACCTTCAGATTAACCAACATTACACAAATGCAACAAAAACTAGAGCAAGACCTTTCAAAATACAGCAAAACCAAACGAAGGTATTCTGCTGCCTTTAATGCTGTTACATATGTTAATACTGGAACATCAACTGTAAGTGCTCTATCAGCAGGAACAAGTGTTTGGTCTCTTAGCAACAGGCATAGGTGCACCCGCAGCTTTACCTCTAGGAGGTTTGTCTTTAGCTCTCGTCTGTGTTCATTAGCTGTAAGTGCTGCTAGCAAAAAATTAAAAACTAAACTCCAAAAGCACACAGCTATGGTTCAACTAATAACAGCTAAACTTAGTTCGTTTAAACTGACAATAAATAAAGCGCTAGTTGATCACACATCATGGACGAAGAATTTAGTCGTTTACAGGCCGATTTTGATGACTATAAAAGACAAATGTTTGATCTTCAAAAAAAGGCAAGGGCAAGTTTTTCTCAACAGCCAGACCCCGAGCAGATAAAAAAGGAATGTTTAAAAAAAAGTAAACGAGACATTAAACTCTGTTCTAAACAGCTCACATTAACAACATCAAATGGCGTTTATACTTTAGTTTATGAGTCCAAGCACAAAAAGACCGTCGATATTGATTCTGATTAATTATTTTTTTTTATTGAATAAATATTTTGAGTTAGAAAAGAAACTCAGCATGGATAAGATATATGAAGGACAAGACGAATTGTTTGAAGGAATGCTCGAGGGAGAGCGTTTATCAAAAGCTTTAAATGATATTGATCTAGAAGTCGTTGATCCAACAAACGTACAGGCAAGTGTTGTGCATGCTATTTCTCAAGTTCCAGATAAACTAACAATAGACCCACCAGTTAAAGTAATGTTAGCTGTTTTAAATCGATTATATAACAATAAATGAAGAAAATCTAGAAGTCTGGGTCTCAACTAAACAACAGGTTATTCTTTCTCGTAATGACTTAACACCTGGTTGGGCAGACCAACTGCTTACACAGTTTGATGTGGCCGCTGAAGAAGCCAAAATGAGAGGCTCTGGTTGGTCAGAGGGCGAAGTCTTAGAGATCAGATTAAAACAGGCTAAGTATGAACCGATCGTAGGCAAGGCTTACATTCCACTACCTCCAGCATTAGTCGCAACAAGAGCAGTTCTAAACATAAAGAATTCAGACAACAAATGTTTTATGTGGTGTGTTCTTGCAAGGCTGCATTACGCCCGCAAAAACGCAGAGAGAGTGTCTAACTATCAACCTTACATCAATGAACTTAACTTAGTGGAATACCCTTTCCTGTTAGCGTGGACAAAATTGATCGGTTTGAAAAACAAAACAAACCAATAACTGTTAATATTTACACATGGGATGAGGAAACAAATTTGGTGCCTATTAGAGTGTCTAAAGACAGCCCAACAATAGGCGAACCAGCCAAAAGTCATGTGGACTTACTACTGATGTTTTCACCAGCAGGGATACCACATTACACATTGATACGCACAATGAGTAGACTAATGCAGCATACTTCAAAAGATGGGCACAAACAAGAATTCTGTAGAAAATGTTTAACAAGAATTCCATCTGTTCAAGCTGTGAGTGAACATAAGAAACATTGTATCAGCCCAGTAGACTGTAATACAGAACTAATTACACCACCGCCAGGATCTAAAGTTAGTTTCAAGAACTGGAAACGGCTGCAAACGAGTCCATACGTGGTTTACGCAGACTTCGAGTCGCTTATTGTTCCTTATGAAGGGCCAACCCCACAGAAACTTCCAAAAACAGTCTTAATGAGTAATCATCAATTTGTTCATTTGCCTTCATTATTGTCAGGTCAGATGGAGCCCATTCAGAGCCAGAATTATACAGAGGGCCTAATGCTGCAGAATACTTCTTAGAACGCATGCAGCAAGTGCGTAACGCCTGTTCTAATAATCTAAACTTATCTGAAATCATAATGACGCCTGAAGACCAAGAACAGTATGACTCAGCCACACATTGTTGGATTTGCGGTTTAGAAACTAATGTCTAACAGCGAGGAAGCCAATCCGCCGGTAAGAGACCATGATCACATTAGCGGAAAGTTCAGAGGAGCAGCGCACAGTAAATGCAATCTTCAACTAAAGTTTGATCTTAAGACATGGAAGCTGCCCATCTTCTTTCATAACTTGCGAGGTTACGACTCTCATCTTATAATGCAAGCAGTAACCAGCGACTCCAGGGTGTCATGCATTGCACAGGCATCAGAAAAGTACATGTGTTTCACTTTAAATAACATGTCCTTTTATGACTCTATGCAACACATGATGGGATCATTAGAGTCGCTGGCTATGTCCTGAAAGTCCTGCCCAATAACAGAAGAATATTTTGACCCAACTCTTGTTAGAAAGGGCGTTTACCCTTATGAGTACATGAACAGTTGGCAAAGGTTTGACGAAGATACACTTCCACCTAAAGGCGCGTTCTTTTCTAGTCTTAGAGGAAAGGACATCAGTGATTCTGATTACCAGCATGTTCAAGATGCGTGGCAGAAGTTAGATTGTAAAACGATGGGAGACTATCATGATGCATACTTAATGGCTGATACATGTTTGTTGGCGGACGTCTTTGAAAATTATAGAAAGACCTGCATGAAACATTATAGCCTGGATCCGCGCATTACATTTCTGCGCCCGGGATGAGTTGGGACGCTTTCTTAAAAGATACTGGAGTAAAGATTGATTTATTGTCAGATTTACCAATGATTCAGATGATTGAAAACGGATTGCGAGGAGGAATTAGTATGGCGTCGCATCATTACTGTAAAGCAAACAACAAATACTTGGACGACTATGATCCAAGTAAAAGGTCTAACTATCTCATGTATTTAGATGCAAACAATCTGTATGGTTGGGCTATGGCACAATCACTTCCATTACGCAATTTTAAAATGCACACAGACGGCGGTACGAATAATATTCAAGGAGCATTAAAGTGGTTGAGCAGTTTAACGCCAGATCAACAGCGTGGATACATTCTAGAAGTTGACTTAGAATATCCTCTGGAACTCCATGACCTACATAATGACTACCCATTAGCAGCAGAAAGTCTAAAGACGAATCCAAGAGAGCCGCCTAAACTTGTGCCTAATCTTCGCGACAAAAAAATTTATGTCTGCCATTACAGACTTCTACAATTTTATTTAAGACATGGTTTAAAGTTGACGGCTGTTCATCGTGTAATTGCTTTTGATCAAGAACAGTTCATGAAACCATACATCATGAAGAACACTGATCTTAGAACTAAATCCACAGATGCTTCAGAAAAAGACTTTTTCAAGCTAATGAACAACAGCTGTTTCGGAAAGACTATGGAAAATCCGCACAAGCGTAAAGATGTCAGATTGGTCACCAAAGAGAACGAGGCAATTAAGCTGACTTCAAAACCAAATTATCAGGACTTTAAAAGATTTCATGATCAGCTTTTTGGCATAATGATGAAAAAAAAAAGAAAGTCAAATTAGACAAACCTGTATTTATAGGGTTTACTGTTTTAGAATTATCAAAGCTTTTGATGTTAGAATTTCTTTATGACTACTTTAAGCCCTCGTATCCTGAGTCCAGAGTACTTTACACAGATACAGACAGTTTTGTTATAGATATCCCTACTGAAGACATCTATAAAGACATGGAATTAGAATTAGCTAAAGGGCATGCAGGATGGTACGACACATCTGATTACCCTAAAGATTTGCCTTTACATTCAATTACTAATAAGAAGGTTTTAGGAAAGATGAAGGATGAATTATCTGGAGGGGTGATTAAGGAGTTTATTGGTTTAAGGTCGAAAATGTACAGTATTTCGAGCCAGGAGAAAACCATTAAGAAAGCAAAAGGAATATCTCGCAGTGTTGTGCAGTCAAACATATCGCATGACAACTACAAAGAAGCATTGTTTGACAATAAGACTTTTCATCATGACAACGTAAAACTACGATCTAATCTACATGAGATCAACACAACTGTTGTAACAAAGAAGTCATTAGATAGAACAAACACAAAACGTGTGTTTGTTAATCCAGAGTTTTCATATGCAATAGGGCACTGGAGGACCGCATAAACAGGGGGTTTATATTTTTCATCAACTTTTATTATAGATCAATCATAGCTTCATCCAATTCATTTAAATCTTTCTCATGTTTGCTTGATGCGTTCGAATTTTTTTTTATTATTTCAAGATATTCTTTTCCCCAATTTGGGATTTTGAGTTGTAGGTGATCTGGATGGTTTAGCATGCATTGATTAATCCTCAAAAATGTTCCCCTAATAGCATTACACGCATCAAATGATTCCCGTATCATTTTCAAGGTCTCTTCCTTTATCATTCTTGTTTCGTTCTGTGCTTCGTCCTGAGCTTCCATTTTAACTCAAATATATTTACGTAAATTAATTAAAGCGGAACTGTGTCTGGCGGATTATCTGCAGTTCTTCCTTCACAAAAGATCTTTGAGGAGCTGGTTGTTTTGTTGGGTCAGTTTCTCGTAAATAATACACGGGAGGATTCATGTTTACAATTCTTTTTATTTCATATGGATCAACACTCCAAACTGGATCGGTTGCCCTGATGCGAGTGTCCCCTTCCGCTTCCCCCGGTAAATAAAGGTACCTTACTTTCAAACCAAATGGCAATAGTTTGCCGGATGAAGACTCTCTTTCAACAACATTTATTGTTTGTTTTTTGATTGCTTGTACTGGTTTTAGTCCTTTAAATTCTTCATTATTCATTGCACGCAAAACTGAGGGCAGTCTTCTAACCCATTCTGTGTTGCGAGAATTGTCAATCAGCTCTCTGTGATACTGGTAGGAAAAAAGTCTTTCAGATAACTGTTTGTTAAAGTTTTCAACTAACGCCTTGTATCTGTGAACTCCTGGAATGCCTCTTTTAATGGTAACTCTATGTTTTAACAATAATTGATTCACTTGGCCTTTAAATTCTTTTCCATCATCGACTTGAATCATGCGAGGATAAGTTAGCGGGCCTCGTTGTATATCAGTTGTATGGCAACAGCAACAGCAGAAGCACTCTTTTGTTTAATGGTTCCGCATCTTTGTATCTTGAAGCTATGTCAATGACTGTGAGTGCGTACTTAAATCTTTTTCGTCTAATCGTATCATGGGTAAATATAGAAGGTCCATTTGATGGTGTCGTTCGGTATTGTATTCACAAAGTGTGGTCTCTGTATTCGTTTAGGCGCAGGTAAATAAATTTGCCAAATCGCTTGTTTAGATAACCATTCCTTTGCTGTTTGTTCACTGACTCCCGCTGCTTGGCTTAGCTTTTTTTATTGCCGTGATTCCCTTCCAATATCCTTTTGGTGAATAATAGATTTTGTTCATTTTTATTCAGCCAATATTATGCGCAACAAAATACACAACGGTCATACCAAAAACAATAAACACGATTTCTTGCATCTTTTGTTTTTCTGATGGTTGATAAAAGTCACTGAATTTTGGTGGGGGCAATGTCTCGATTGGTTTGGCTGTTAAAAGATAATATTCTTTTATTGCTTGATCAACATCTTTAAATGTGTAAGCTGCATGTCCCTGTTTTTTTCCGTTTGTCGTTAATAAAATCTAACTGCTCAATTCTCTGCTTTTCATACACAGCTTGTGCAGCTGCTAGTTGCTCCATAGCTTTGTTATGTCTTTTTCTCTCGCCTTCATCCCGCAGTTTACTAAATGCGTAATTACTTCCGCTAAAAGCAAGCGCATTAACCACAGCGCCGCCTATCATCATTACGAATAAAGCCATTTTATAAATGTATTTTTTATTTTACATATTTATACTGTCTGGAATTATTCCCTTTCTTAACTAGAAAATCTTTCGTAGCAAACGAAGCTGCAATGATAGCAATCAGCTTTGCCGAATCCTCAAAGTCTAGTTTGCCAAGATCCGCTGGTTTAATTCTTAACAAGCTTTTACCAAGCATTGTGTATCCTATACTTAGGCCGCCAATAACAGCAGAATGGTAAACAAGATTGGTAACAGTCTTTTCGGCGCTCATTTTTAAAAACAAAATAATAATTATATTTAGTAATAAAACATGAACACCGACGATCTGCTAAACATTCCCGAACCTATGATTACAAATGACCAGGTTGATGAGCAAGGTATTATGCCCAAAAAGGAAAGGCTGTATTCTTTAGCAGCATGTGGAAAAACAAAACAGTTCCTTGGGAATGAATTCAGCATAGAACAAATCCAACAAATGTCGCCGCAAGACATTGTAAAGTATCATAACAGGTATGAAGCGCAACTAGGATCAAGAATGGTAAAAAGTGTCGGGCAAACGGTTCTCAGTTTGTACACTAAACTAGTAAGTAAATTTGCTCCCATCGATTCTGAACAAGATTTTATGTATGATTTAACGCAGGATCCAGTATTAACAAAGTCATTAGAGTCTCTAGGCTGTGATCTATACTACAAATTTGGAACATTATTGTCGCCGCTAATCATGGGATTAATTACTTTTAATCATATAGATTTTGTTTCCCTTAAAAATGACCGAGCCAGAAAATCAGCAGAATCAGAAAACATTGAATCAGGTGGAGAAAGTGATGAGTAGGAAGCCTGGGCGCGTTGCAGCAGGAAAAAGATTAGCAGAGTGGAACAAACAAAAAAAATTAAAGTTACAATCACAAAATGAAAAAGTGCCAGAGCCGCAGCCAGTTGTTTCAATGCCGGCTTTAAAAACACCAGAACAAGTTGATCCTACAGCAATGCCAGGGTTGCCTACACCACCAAAGTCTTCACGGAATTTTCTTAAAACAATTGTCATTTTTGGCGGCATTGCTGCTGCTGGGGGTGGTTATTACGGTTATAAAATATATAAACAAAGACACCAAAAACCAAAGCAGTCCAAGCAATCTCAACCACTAAATATAGAAGCCGAACAAAAAAGCATGACAGAACCGCCAACAACAAAAGTTCATTTTGATACATTTCAGATGCAATAATACTTTAAGAACTTAATAAATAATTATAAGTTAACTTGAATAAGAACTTGTCTGTACTTAAAGGATAACTTAGTTATGATCTTGGGATGATTTTAGTTAAGAACTTAGGGTGACTTGAGTAAGAACTTGAGGCGACTTGATCAAGAACTTATTAAGAACTCGAGGTGACTTGATCAAGAACTTATTAAGAACTTGAGGTGACTTAATTAAGAACTTGATTAAGAACTTGGGGGTGACTTAATTAAGAACTTGGGGTGACTTGATTAAGAACTTAATTAAGAACTTGGGGCGACTTATAGCATGATCTGGATCACACACACACGCACATACACACAGAAATCATTCACACAATAGACGGGATGGTGCGTGTGGGGGAAAGTGAGTGGCTTGTGTTGAAGAAAAACGGGCCGACGGTCTCTCTGTCAACTGAAGATTATTCAAAGCAGCCACCAAGTGCATTTATCAAAAGCTTGATTCAATAAACAAGACAGTTGAATAAAGTACACTCTGTGGCCGCCCGAAGGCAGCCTGGAGCAGGTGAAGAAGTTGAGGCAGGTAGCAGGGCGTTGAAGAAGGTAAGCATAACACAAAACGTCATTTCATTATATACAAAGTCATGTGGCAGGAGTGAGAACGCTATCGATCATGCATGATCGTTACTATATTTAGATGCTTACACACACAGTCCAAAGCTGGGACTGTGTTGAGGTCAGGCGGTTACGCGCTTGGCTCAGGCGAGGTAGAGGGCTTTGTAGGTCAACCGGCAGACTCTGCCGATTGGCCTAGTTTTGTTGGGTTCTTTCTGGCAGCCAGGCTAGTAAAACTACCGCTGTGGAAGCGACTCAATTACTCCTGCCACGCAGGTTCAAGCACGTCATGTGTATCATGCCAGAATGCTTTAAAGTTGGGGTTGGATTGCATGTATTTCAGAATGAGTTTTCGTTTGCTGTATAACGCATTAAAAGAAATCGCGAGTTTGTGAAATTTTGGATAAGAATAGAAACAAAATGACGCTTCAATTAGTCTTCTTACGTGAGTTGGCTCAACCAGCAAATCTTCTTTCAGATAGGACTCCCAGTTTTTTGTTTTTGACCGTTTCAAAATTGCCTTTGCTTTCTGAAGACAGTGCCCTAAAAAAAGAGCTTCGGAAAGAGATTTCCTTTCACCATCTTTCACTGAGTAACAAGCCCGGTGTAAGAAAGGAGTCATTTCTTGAACACTTTCAAAGGCTTTGGTTTTATCAAATGGTTCGGAAGGTAGCTCACAAAGCTGTTTTTTCAAATATTTATCAAGATCTTCAACTGATAGTTCCGTTTTTTGTTGAGGAAACAAAAACGAAATGCTTCCTTTGGCTTTGAGGGAGGAGAACAAGGCTCGCCACTCAATTTCTTTCTCAAAAACTTTGCCATGGCCTCATGATAAACAATGTGTTTTTTCAAAAGATTGGTCTGTTGATCAGAAAGTTTTTCTTGCGAAAATAACAACTGTTCTTCAGACATTTCTTCAGAAATAGTAGCGTCACTTCCAGCACTGGCAGAAAGCATTGAAACATCACTTCCCTGACTCGCCATGTTTTTAACCAACACAAGTTCTAATGCTAGCCACACAGCATACGACCACACAGCACGGCTGTCAAATGTAAAATGGTGGCAGCTGTGTCTAGTTGCCACAACACAAAGCGTCACGTGATTTAAGCTCAGCACTTGATTTGATAAGACTGCGTTGGTTCGAAATCGTCATGTCTGTCACGTGGTAACTAATCAGGTTTCGACCTAATGACAGGTCTCTGCAGTATTCGGATAGTGCGGAGTCCTTAGGCAGGTCGACAATTAGCAATTAAAGGCTTAGCTGCTCCCCGTTTGTATATGGGGTGTGTTCAGCGCCTGCTGCTTTTCCCCTACGTTACTCTATGGGGTGTTGTTCAGCCACTGCTGCTTTCCCCCTACGTTACTCTCTGAAAAGTTTAGTAAATTAGTATTGAAAACGGATAATCCTACACAGTATGTTTGTTTGTAGGGTTTACTAGTCAGAGAACAGGAAAACACGGATTCAAGGACGGTCGCTCGAACCCGGTTAAGACCGGTTGAAAACGGATAATCCTACACAGTATGCATGTTTGTAGGGTTTACTAGTCAGAGAACAGGAAAACACGGATTCAAGGTCGGCCGCTCGAGACTGGTTTCGAGCAGGTGAGCCAGACTTGGTATTTCCCCGTTCTCTGCAGGCCACGTGCCACACGCACAGAACTCACACGCCCACACACCACAATTTATAACACCGGTGGCGTGCCCAAATTGTATACCCTGAGGAGAGCGTTTTTAGCTTGAAACAAGCTTGCAGGTTTTAATCTCTTCATTTTAAAATCCTATTTTAAACTGGTATGTCGCTCTCTACATGGTTGAGCACTTTAACGTTCTGAGTGGCTTTTTAACTCTGATTATATATATATATATATATATATATATATATATATATATATATATATATATATATATATATATATATATATATATATATATATATATATATATATATAAAAAACAGAGAGTTTAAAAACCACAACAGACAAGATAAAACGATTTCCAAAATTTTCGGCTTTAATGCCTTCCTCAGTGGTGAGTTGACTGGCCGGGAGTCACACAACATTTATACATGCATAAAAAGAACGTGAATAAAATTCACTGTCTTAAAACAAGAAGCTAAAAAGGAAAAGGATTGCACGTACCAGGCACATCTTTCAAATGGAAGGAGAGCAAAGGGACGTTATAGTAAGAGGAAGAGGGCTGAGTAAGTGTATGTAAAAGCGTGCGCGCGTCACGCACATGTGGGAGTGTGTGCGTTTTTGAGAGTGTGTTGGTGTGATGAGTTTGTGTGTGTGTGTGTGTGTGTGTGTGTGTGTTGTGTGTGTGTGTGTGTGTGTGTGTGTGTGTGTGTGTGTGTGTGTGTGTGTGTAGTGTGTAGGGGGGGGGTAAAAGGGGGGGGGTTCGGTAGAGGGAGGCAAAAGGAGTCGAGCGGCGTAGAACATGAACAGTTATTGTAGTGAGTTGAGTCCAAAAGGATGGAGATTTTCAATTTGCTTATCCAGAATTTTTCCCTACAAATTCTGTGCGTGTGGCTGTCTAAAAAAACTTTTTCTATCACCATGCATTTCATGTTAGCTTGGGTGTGGTTGGGCAGGTTGAAATGTTGCGTGACTGGAGTCCCGATGTTGTTCTTGATGTGAGATCTATGCAGACAGAAACGTTTTCTGAGTGAATTTTTTGTTTCACCAATGTATTGAGAATTCTGACAGAGTTCGCAGAACAAGACATAAATGATGTTATTGGTTTGACAGTCAATATGGTGTCTTACAGTAAATGTTTCTTTGGGCCGGTGGCTAATGAAATTGGTGGATTCCAAGGCGTGCTCTCTACAAATAATACATTTGTTGGAACATTTGAAAAAAACCATAGGGATCTTTAGGATTTAATTTGATGGGGAGGGCTGAGGCATAAGCAAGTCTTTGAGAGAACGGCTGTTTCTTTCTCCTAGGATTGGTGGGTGAGGTATGGCCTGTTTAAGTTTGTCACTGGTGAAAACTGTCTGATATAATTCTTTAAACCATTGATGGAGAGGGGTTGCTAGGGTTATGAGTGACAATAACGGGTGTTCTAGGGTTGGACATATATCATCATCATCATCAGTCCTCTCCGTGCCTGCTGGCGCTTGAGGCTATGGCAAGAGATCTCCATCTGGCTCTGTCTGCGGCTGCTCTGGGGGCTGTGTTGAGAGTCAGTCCTTTGCCTTTCAGCTCTCTTTCTATTGTCCTGCGCCAGGTTTCCTTCGGTCGCCCCCGTTTTCTTTTACCTTGGGGGTCCAGCGCAGGCTGTTCTGGGGAGTGAGCTGGGTGGCATGCGACAGACATGCCCTAGCCATCTCCATCGACGCGCCTGGATGGTGTCCTGTATTGTGAAGACTCCTGTTCTAGTCCTCAGTTCTTCGTTCGAGATGATGTTCGGCCAGAAGATCCTGAGGATACGTCGCAGACATTTGTTCTGGAACACTTCCAGCTTTTTCTCAATGGCGACGGTCGTCTTCCAGCACTCTGAGCCATACAGCCATACATATATATATATATAATATATATATATATATATATATTTTATATATACTCAGAGGCATAAAAAACGCGAAAAAATAGAGACAGTGCACGATTGTTCACATTGTGAACAGGACGTAAGCAATGTCGTTGGCACGTGCAACATTAGCAGTACGTGGTGTCTTGGCCGGTTGTAACCTCGTAACAGTGGGTGAATGTTGCCGGGTCAGCGTTTTTGGCACGAGGAGTGCATTTGCCATGTGGACTACCTACGCCACGTGCATCAATGTGAATTGCAACTCAATGTGGCCCCCATTGTGGGGCTATAAATTTCCAAACCCCAAAAAGTTCAAATCATCCCTTCCAGAGGCGCCAACATAATGCCGAGACTTTCTCGTCAAGATCGTTGCATAGCAATGGGCAACTGCAGGCCGGGTTCCAATGAGGCAGGTCGCTATCGCATTCGGAGTCCACATTTCCACCGTCTTTTCGCCTTCTGGACCGCTTTCAAGCAAGAAACACCACTGATGACAGACCGAGGAGCGGCAGACCGAGGGTCACCACAGCAGCCCAAGACCGCCATCTTCTTCGTCAGCATCGACGGGAGCCTTACCAAACCGCTGCCAACACAGCCAGGAACACCGTCGGCAACCATGGCAGGCCAATCAGCAACGGGACCGTGCGTCGCCGACTGAACACAGTTGGTCTCCAATGCAGGCGTTCAGCCCGGCGACCTATCCTGACACTCCAGCATCGCCAGAACCGTCTGCAGTGGGCACAGATCCACGTGCATTGGCGCCATCGGGACTGGGGCCGAGTCCTCTTCATGATGAAAGCTGGTTCTGCGTCGACCAGGCGATGGCCGCATCCGGATCTGGAGAAGAGCGGGGAACGCTTCACGGATGCCAACATCACCGAAAGGGACCCATGGGGTGGTGAAAGCATCATGATCTGGGGGGCTATTGGCATAAATCGCCGTATTGGGCCAGTCATCTTCCAGAATGTGGGTCCAGGGCATGGTAACGGGGGCACTGCTGTTCATTACATCGACCAAGTCCTGAGGCCCCACATCCTGCCGCATTTCCAGCGGCATCCACAGAACCTGTTTCAGCAGGACAACGCAAGGCCGCACACTGCCCGTGCTACGCAGAACTTCCTGAGGCAGAACAACATCAATCTGCTGCCTCACCCAGCCCGTTTCTCCCGACCTTAACCCAATAGAGCATTTCTGGGATGCCCTTCAGAGGCAGTTGAACCAGCTCAACCCCAGACCCCAGACAGCAGCTCAGCTTGCTGTTGCTGTGGGCCAGGTGTGGTGGCAAGTCCCCCAGAGGCAGACCAACACTCTGGTGCGCTCGATGTACCGCAGGTGCACAGCTGTGATCAATGCTCGAGGTGGTCACACCAGATACTGACATTCTGCTGTTAACACAGGGTCAAGGTCAAGTTCATGTGACCTTTTTTCTACCAGAATGAACTTTGAAAGGAACACTTTTGCGGTGTTCGATTGCTTTTCTCACTTTCTATTACCAGTTCAAAGGAATCGGTAGCCAAATTACATCAAAATTTCTATACAGTTTGTTTTCGCGTTTTTTATGCCTCTGAGTATATATATATACAGAATGGACTCAATCACTCATCATCCCCCTGCCAAAAAGGGAAATCTACGCCAATGCCAGAACTACAGAACAATAAGTCTCATTAGCCACACCAGTAAAATCATGCTCATGGTCATCTTGAATCGACTGAAGAAAGAGGCGGAAGAACACCTGGCGGAAGAACAAGCTGGATTCAGGGCAGGCAGAAGCACAGTAGAACAGATCTTCCACCTGCCGGATACTGATGGAGAAACATCTACAACATCAGAGAGACCTGTTCCACAACTTCATTGACTTTAGGAAAGCGTTTGACAGGGTGTGGCACAAGGGTCTGTGGCAGGTGCTCAGAAAGTTTGGCATAGAGGAGGTCTCGTCCAAACCATCCAGGCGCTGTATAACACCGCCAGCAGCGCAGTCCTCCTCAACAACCAGATAGGGGACTACTTCAAGACCACAGTTGGAGTCCGTCAAGGCTGCCTGCTATCTCCCGTACTGTTCAATCTTTTCCTGGAAAACATCATGCGTGAAACCCTCCATGACTTCCACTCCACTGTCTCCATCGGAGGAAGAACCATCAATAATCTGAGGTTCGCAGATGACATCGACCTGATGGGAGGCAGCAACGAAGAACTACAAGACCTGACAAAGAGACTGGAAGAAAGGGCAGGTGCATATGGAATGGAAGTGAGCACAGAAAAAAGCAAAGTCCTGGTCAACAGCACAACCAACACCCATGCTGAAATCTACATGAACGGACAACAGCTTGAAGAAGTGGCGCTTTCAAATACCTTGGCGCCACTCTCACCAAAGACGGTCGCTCTACAACAGAAATCAAGACCAACTAGCGATCGCAACAGCAGCAATGGCAAAGCTAAACAAGATCTGGAAGAGCAGGAGATCAGCTTTCCTACAAAGATGAAGCTGTACAAGTCCCTGGTGCTGTCCATCCTGCTGTATGGCTGCGAAAGCTGGACCATGACAGCAGAGACCACCAAGAGAATCCAGACGTTTGAAACTAAATGCTTCAGGCGCTTGCTCGGGATCTCTTGGCAAGACCGGAAGACAAACGACCTTGTGAGGAGCCAAATAACATCACTTGCAGGCCCCCAAGAACCCCTCTTGGCAACAGTCCAAGAAGAGAAGCTGTCTGTTGGCAAGTCTACGCCACCATTCACTTGCCCAAAACAGTCTTCCAGGCACGCTGGAATGCGCAAGACGAAGGACCGACCAACCAAATCTGGATTGGAGCAACCAATCAAAGAATGGACAGATGGATGGCTCCACGCTGATGCGACAGGCAGAACAGGGCCGGAATGGCGGTGCCTGCTTCGAGAGTGTCTCTCACTCTCCTCTACGCCCATCATGGCAAGAGAATGATGAGTGAATGCTATAAAATATATAATAGATATAAATATATATATATAGAAGAGAGAGAGAGAGAGAAGAGAGAGAGAGAGAGAGAGAGAGAGAGAGAGAGAGTAAAAAGACAACCCAACGCTACAATGGGCACTGCTCCCAGCTGCTGAAAGATCTGGACGATAAAACTATTACTGGATCAATAAAAAACTCAAGAAGTAGTCCACTCAATTTCTCCTTCTTTATTTTCAAATTTTTGCTTATTCAAGCTTCATCAGGATATTCTTGAATATTCATCCTATTGGTTAAGAATATCCTGATGAAGCCTTGAAAAGCAAGATTTGAAATAAAAGAAGGGAATACATGAGTGGATGACTTCTTGATTTATACATAAAATATATATATAAATAAATAATATATATATATATAGTATATTGATATTATATATATATATATAGTATAAATATATATATATATATATATATATAGACAATGGTAAGTGAATACCACAGAGAATTAAAAAAATGCTCAACCGAACTGGAGCCACATTGGTTAAAGTAAGTTTAAAACTATCTACAGCGCTGTTTCATGCAATGCAATCATCAGATTGGTGGGTCTGTGCTGCCGGGGTTTTATATACGCTTGTGTTGTCTGTCATCACGTGCTGTCTGTGTTTTTCGTGTGTTTTCTGGTTCTTTTCACTGACAGGAAATTCCCCTTGTGGCCTGCAGTTGTTAACCATTTCTATCCAGTAATTAATAGTTGCCAGTTGTGTTTGCATATATTATGTACTTTTCTGTTGAGCATAGTTAACATCTTTTTGAAATGTTGTTTGGTATGGTGCGGCTCTTTCTCTGATTTTCCAGGATTATATTGGTTAATCTATCATCTCTTTGAGCTTCCAGATGTATTTACTCAATTCTGTTTGGTTTTTGTATCTTTCTTTGTTAAATACTGTTTGTGGTTTGCATATCTAGTTTAAATTGGTTTCAGTGAATACCTATAATATGTTTCTTCTGCGTTCCTCTGAGGTTACAGGGCTTGGTACACAAGCTGTTGTAGAGGCATTGTTGTCTCCAGAGGGACTGTTCGTTCTTGATACAGTTGCAGGATTTCCTTCATCACCCTCGTTTTCTCTGTACTGCTTTTCATTTTGTTGGTTGAATCAATGATGTTTTTTAAGTTGGGCATACAATGAGTTATGATAATTTGATCTGTATTTGTTTGAATATCTTGATAATTTGTGCTCTTTTGGGAATGATGATGTTAGGATTCTAAAGAATTCTTCCCTATATTTGTTTTTTTTTTTTTCCTCTTCCGTCATATGGTGGTTGTACCATATGATCTTTCTTCCCTGTTCTTCTCGGTGTCTGCACAAGTCATAATCTGGTTCAGATTGTAGTTTGTATTTGTAGCCACTTTTGGTGTACGCTTCTTGATATTCAGCTGCAGCGTATTGAATGCTTTTCATTGCATGACTGGTTGGATATCTCTTATTTATGCTCCTGTATTGTTTTTTAGTATGGAAGGTGGATGGTTACTTTGATATTTACATAGACTGGTGTATCATTTGGTTTTATGTATGGTTTTTATATATGTCTGGTTGAATCAAACGTTAAATCTAGATATTTTTCACTATCTTATTTGCTTCTATAGTGAATTTTAGATTTAGGTTTTGGAAGATTTTACACAGTTCTTTTTTCTTATTATCAATGTTTCTAGGGTTTTGTCATTCAGCGCAGACGAGCCCGTCCATCCGTCCCTGTACATTCCGACTTTTTTTCCCAAGTTTCTTTGAATGTTAGACCAGCATGAACAGTCCCGACAAGTCGCAATTTCGGCACCATCATACTATCCCATTGGAAATCAAAATTTGAATTCTTGTTTGCGTCTTGTCCAGATTTCATTTTTGCTGTGTAGTAGAGATTTTCTTTGTATGGAAAATGATTTCCATTTCGACCCTGAAATTTCAGTGTAATTTGCTGCAAATTTATAGCTTTGTGAGCAGATCTCATCTATAGATGTGGTAGAAGTCTACTATATCAAATGTTATAAAGAACTGTATTGTCCTTGCTGTTGAGTTGCCTTGAACATTGTATGGCTTCGATGTGTTTTCCCAGGCTTGAAGTTCTGTGTTCTCTCTATGTTTTTTATGCTTTTTCTAAGATTATTTTGCTGATTTTTCCTAATTCAGATCGGATGGTTTATCATCTGCAAGTTGGGTTATTCAGATTGGGTGGTGTTGGGTGTCTTTAATGTCAGTAAGCTTCTCTTGTCCTGCTTGTTGTCTCCACTTCTATCGCTTAGGTCCATTTGGTGCAACAACTCCTTTTCGATTTTTCTAATGTACTCCGTATGTAGTTTTATCAGCTTTTTTGTAATTTTTTTGATGTTTTGTCGAGAAGCTGTAGTACTCGTTATTTCCATGTTGTAAGCGGTTGCTGGTTTGTCCTCTGTGCAAGAGGATATTTTTTTGGCATTTTGGATTTGTTTGATATCATTTTTAACAGTTTTGGAAAGTCATGTTTGATGTTTTGAATTCTATATTGGCAATCATCCTTTTCATTTGATCCTCAAATGTCGTTCATGTCTTCGATGCTGGTGGATCTCGGCCATGTTTTGAAGTTCATAATTTTTATCTTCTCTCTGGCATTAGGTTTAAAAAGAAAAATGCCTTTCCAACTCATATTTTGATAAACCTTTCTGTCTGTCTATCATTCTTTTCATATAGCATTGAGGTTTGGCGAAAGTATGTTTTGAGTAGATTGTTTAAAATTGATTTTTTGTCCGTTAAAATCTGTTGGTTTTAAAAGTGCTCAACGTGAGGAGCAATTAAGACAATGGTATGAAATACCAAAGAGATTTTAAAAAAAATGCACAACGAACTGGGAGCAACATATGTTAAAAGGTTTGAAGTAAGGTTTTAAAACTATCTACAGCGGCTGTTTCATGGCAATGCAATCAGCAGGATGTGGTGTCTGTGCTGCGGTGTTTATAACGTGCTTGTGTTTGTCTGTCATCACTCTGTCTGTGTTTTTTCGTGTTTTTTTCTGGTTCTTGTTCACTGACAGAATTTTCACTTGGTGCTGCATGTTAACCCATTTTCTATCCTAGTATTTACAGTTTGCCCAGTTTGTGGTTTTGCATAGTATTAGTACTTGCGGGATCATGTTAATCCTTTTTTGAAATGTTGTTGATGGTGCTGCTCTTTCTATAATTTCCAGGATATATTGTATTCTATCTTTTCTCATTTAGCTTCCAGATGTAATTACTCAAATCTGTTTGGTTTTGTATCTTTCTTTGTTTAAATGACTGTTTTTTTGGTTTGCATATCTAGTTTTAAATTGGTTTGTCAGTGATTACCTATATATGTTTTCTTCTGCGTTCTCTGATGTTACAGTGCTTGGTACACAATGCTGTTGTAGAGCATTTGTTTGCTCAGAGGGCACTGTTCTTTCTTGATACAGTTGGCAGGATTTCCTCATCACCCCGTTTTCTCTACTCTTTTTCATTTTGTTGTTAATCAATGATGTTTTTTAAGGTTGGGCATACACATAGAAATTTGCAGCTGTTTTAGTTGAATACTTGATAATTGTGCTCTTTTGTGAGAAATGGATGATGTTAGATTCTAAAGAAATCTTTCCCCATATATTGTTTCACTCTTCCGTCATATGGGGGTGGTTACCATATGATCTTTCTTTTCCGTTCTTTCTTGTGTCATGCTCATGTCATACTGGGTCATATTGTAGTTTGTAGTTTGAAGCCCCCCCCCCACTTTTGTGTAACGCCTTCTTGATATTCAGCTGCAGCGTATTGGAATGCTGTTTTCATTGCATGACAGGTTGGATATCTCTTATTTTGCTCTGGGTATTGTTTTTATATGAATTGTGGATGTTACATTTGATATTTACATAGACAGGTGTATCTTTTGGGTTTTTTGTATGGTTTATAGATGGCTGGGTGAATCAAACGGTTATATCTAGATAGTTCACTATCTTTTTATTTGCTTCTAAGTGATGTTTAGGATTTTGGGTTTTTGAAGCTTTTTACACAGTTCTTTTTCTTATTTTCCATGTTTCTAGGTTGTCATTCACGCAGCGAGCCGTCATCCCTGTAACAGTCCGACTTGTTTCCAGTTTCTTTTGATTAAGACAGCATGAACAGTCGACAAGTTCGCAAGTTTCGGGCTCCATCATACGATCCCATTGTGACATCAAAAGTGAATTCTTGTTTGCGCTCTTGGTCCAGATTTCATTTTTGCTGTGTAGAAGTTTTTCTTGTATGGAAAATGATTTCCATTCTGACCCTGCTATTTCAGTGTATTTGCGTGGCAAATTTATAGCATTGGTGAGGCAGATCTTCATCTATAGATGTTAGAAGTCAACTATATTAAAATGGTATAAAAACTGTTTTGTCATGCTTTTGAGTTTCTTGACCATTTGTATGGGCTTCGTATGTGTTTTTTCCAGATGGTTGAGTGACAGTTTTTCTCTTCTTATGTTTTTTAAGCTTTTTTCTAAGATTTTTTTGCTGATTATTCCTAATTCAGGAGTTGGATGGGGTTTTATCACTCTGCAAGGTTGGGTTATTCAGAATTGGGTTAGTGGTCCTTTAGTGTTATGAAAAGGTTCTCTGCTGCGGTAGTCTCCACTCTATCGCATTAGGTCCATTTGTTGCACAAGCTCCTTTTCTTTTTTCTAATGTACTCGTATTGTAGTTTATCAGCATTTTGTAATGTTGTTCGGATAGTTTTTGTCGAGAAGCTGTGAGTACTCTTAGTTTCCATTTTTGTAGAAGTTCTGGTTGTCTGCTTTCACACAAATATTTTTTGTCATTTTGGATTGTTTTGATTTTCATTTTTACCGATGTTTGGATACATTGTTTGTGTTTGAATTCTATATTGCAATCATCCCTTTTCATTTTATCCTTCAAATTTCCTTATCATGTCATCGATGGCGGTGAGCTCGCCATGTTTAGAAGTCATTGTGTTTTTTATCTTCTCTCTTGGCATTAGGTTTAAAAAGAAAAATGCTTACCATCTCATATTTTTGATAAACCTTTCTGTCTGTTCTACATTCTTTCAATATAGCTTTGAGGTTGGCGAAAGGTATGTTTTTAGTAGATTGTTTTAAAATTGATTTTGTCCATTTTAAAATCTGTTGGTTTAAAGTGCTCACGTGAGGAGCAATTAAACAATGGTAGTGAATACCACAGATGTTTTAAAAAAAGCTCAACCGAACGGGAGCAACATTGTAAAAAGAGATGGTTTAAAACAATCTACAGCGCTGATGTTCATGCAATGCAATCATCAGGAGGTGTGGTCTGTGCTGCCGTGTTTTATAACTGCTTGTGTGTGTCCTGTCTTCACGTGCTGGTTCTGTGTTTTTTCGTGTGTTTTCCTGAGTTCTTGTTCACTACATGAATTTCCACTTGTGCCTGCGTGTTAACCCATTCTATCCTAGTATTTAAAGATGCCAGTTGTGTTTGCATAGTAGTATGACTTTTCTGTTTGAGCAATAGGTTACATCTTTTTTGAAAATGTTGTTGTATGGTGCAGCTCATTCTATGATTTTTTCCAGGATATATTGTAATTCTATCTTTTTCTCCTTTTACTTCCAATGTATTTTACTCATTCCTGTTTGGTTTTTTGTATCTTACTTGTTAAAGACTGTTTGTGGTTAGCATATCTAGTTTTAAACTTGGTTTTCAGTGATACCTATATATGTTTCTTCTGCGTTCGTCTGATGTTCCAGTGGCTTGGTACACAATGCTGTTGTAGAGCATATTCATTAGTGCTCATAGGGCACTGTTCTTCTTGATACAGTATGCAGGCAATTTTTTTTTTTCTTTCATCACCCTCGTTTTTTCTCTATACTGCATTCACTTTTGTGGTTGAATCAATGAATGATTTAAGTGTGCATTCATTAGTATGATAAATTTATATTGCTGTTTTGTGAATATCTTGGATAATTGTGCTCTTTTGGGAAAGAATGATGGTAGATTCTAAGAATTCTTTCCTATATGTGTTTCACTCTTCCGTCATATGGGGGGTTGTACCATATATCTGTTTCTTTCCTGTTCTTCTGTGGCGACTCATGTCATTATCTGGGTCATATTGTAGTTTGTAATTTGTACCCACTTTTTGTGTAACCTTCTTGATAGTCAGCTGCAGCGTTATAGAATGCAGTTTGATCATTGCAATACATAGGTGGATAATCTTTCTATTTAAGCCCTCTGTGTATGGTTTTTAGTATGGAAGTGGATGGGTTACTTTTATATTTACATAACAGGTGGATCATATGGTTTTTTGTATGGTTTTGATATATGTGCTGGTTGAGATCAAACGTTATATCTAGATAGTTCACTATCTTTTATTTGCTTCTATAGTGATTTTTAAGATTTTTTGTTTTGGAAGATTTTACACAGTTCTTTTTTCTTATTTTCAATGTTTCTAGGGTTTGTTCCTTCAGCGCAGCGAGGCCCGTCATCCCTGTAACATCCGACTTGTTTTCCAGTTTCTTTTGATGTTAGACAGCAATAACAGTCCGACAAGTTCGCAAGTTCGTAAAACACCATAATACATCCCCGTGTGACATCCAAAAGTTGAATTCTTGTGGGGCCTCGGGTCCAGAATTCATTTTTTGCTGTGTAGTTAGAGTTTTCTTTGTATGGAAAATGATTTCCATTTTCTGACCCGATATTTCAGTGTAGTTGCTGCAAATTTTATAGCGTTGGTGAGGCAGATCTATCATCTATAATTGTAGAAGTCTACTATATCCAATTTTATAAAAACTGTATTGGCTTGCTTGGTTGAGTTTCCTTGACCATTGTATGGCTTCGTTATGTGTTTTTTCCAGAGGTTGAGTTTCAGTGTTCTCTCTTATTTTTTTATGGCTTTCTAAGATTTTTTGCTGACTTTTCTAATTCAGATTTGGATGGTTTAACAATCTGCACGTTGGGTTATTCAGGAATGGGTTTGTGGGTCTTTAAGTGTTATTAAGCTTCCTTGCTGCTGTTGTCCCACTCTAACGCTTAGTCCTTTGGTGCACAAGCTCCTTTTCTTTTTTTCTAATGTACTTCGTATGTAGTTTTTATCAGCTTTTTGTAATTTTTTTTGGATGTTATTTTTCGAGAAGCTGTGAGTACTCTTTAGTTCCATTTTGTAGAATTGCGGTTTTGTCTGCTTTCACAATATATTTTTGTCATTTTGATTGTTTGATTTCATTTTTTAACGATGTTTTGGAATTCATTGTTAGATGTTTTGAATTCTATATTGGCAATCACCATTTCATATTATCCTCAATTCTTCATGTCTCGATGGCTGGTACTCGGGCATTTGTTGGGAAGCATATTGTTTTTTATCTTCTCTCTTGCATTAGGGTTTAAAAAGCAAAATCCTTCCATACTCATATTTTTGATAAACCTTCGGTCTGTTCTATCTTCTTTTCATAGAGCATTGAGTTTGGCGAAAGGTATGTTTTTAGTAGATGTTAAAAATGATTTTGTCCATTTTAAAATCGGTTGGTTTAAAGGCGCAACGTGAGGGACAATTAAGACAATGTATTGATACCACAGAGATTTTAAAAAAATGCTCGAAAAAAAAACCGAACTGTGAGCAACATTTGTTAAAAAGTAAGGTTAAAAACTATCTACAGCGCTGTTTCAACAGTAAAAACAATGCAATCATCAGTAAGTGGTGGGTCTGCTGCCGTGTTTTATAACTGCTTGTGTTGTCTGTCATCACGTGCTGTCTGTTGTATTTCGTGTTTTCTGGTTCCTTTGTTCACGTGACAGGAATTTCCAACTTTGCCTGCAGTTTTAACCATATCTATCCTAGTATATAAAGATGCCAGTTGTGGTTTGCATAGTATAAGTACTTTTCTTGAGCATAGGTTACATCTTTTTGAAATGTTGTTGAATGGGTGCCTGCACTATCTATGATTTTTCCAGGATATATTGTATTCTATCTTTTCATTTCTCTTTGCGCTTCCAGATTTATTTATACTCAATTCTGTTTTTGGTTTTTGGTATCTTCTTTGGGGATAAATGACTGTTTGTGTTTTTGCATATCTAGTTTTAAATTGGTTCTCAGTGATACCTATATAAGTTCTTCTGCGTTCTCTGATGTTTACAGTGCTTGTACACATTGCGGTGTAGAGCATTTGATTGCTCAGAGGCACTGTTCTTTCTTGTACAGTGCAGATTCCTTTCATCACCCTCGTGTTTCTCTGTAACTGCTTGTTCATTTTGTTGGTTGAATCAAATGATGTTTTTTAAGGTTGGGCATACAAGAGTATATAAGTTGGATCTGTTTTTGTTGAATATCTTGATAATTTGTGCTCTTTTGGGAATGATGATGTTAGGATCTAAAGAATTCTTTTCCCTAATTTGTTTTCATCTTCCGTTCATCTGGGGGGTTTGTACCATATGACTTTTCTTTTCCTGTTCATCTTGTGGCTGCTCAGTCATTATCTTGGTATATTGGAAGTTTGTAGTTGTACCTTTTGTGTAACGCTTCTGATATCCAGCTGCAGCGTTATTTATGCAGTTTCATTGCATGACAGGTAGGATAATCTCTTATTTATGGCCTCTGGTATTGTTTTTATTATGGAAGGTGATGGTTACTTTTGATATTACATAGCCCAGGTGTATCATGGGGTTTTTGTATGGTTTATATAATGTGCTGGTGAGATCAAACGTTATATCTAGGATCGTTCACTATCTTTTATTTGCTTCTATAGTGAATTTGAAAACAAATATAGGTATCCAGTAAAACCAATTTCAAACTATGATAGCTGCAAACCACAAACAGTCATTTAACAAAGACAGATACAAAAACCAAAACAGAATTGAGTAAATACCCTGGAAGCTCAAAGAGAAAATATAGAATACAATATATCCTGAAAATCAAGAAAGGAGCAGCACCATACACCAACATATCAAAAAGATGTAACCTATGCTCAACAGAAAAGTACATAATACTAAGCAAACCACAACTTGCAACTTTACATACTAGGATCGAAATGGTAACAACTCAGGCACAAGTGGAAATTCCTGTACAGAGAACAATAACCAAAACACACGAAAACACAGACAGCATCGTGATGACAGACAACACAAGCAGTATAAAACACGGGCAGCACAACCCACCCACATCCTGATGATGCATTGCATGAAAAAGCGCTGTCGATAGATTAAACCTTACTTTTTTACAAATATATATATAAATATATATAAATATATATATATATATATATATATATATAATATGTGTTGTGTTGTGTGGTGAGTGTGGTGTGTGTTGTGTGGTGATGTGTGTGTGTGTGTGTATGTGTATGTGTGTGTGTTTGTGTGGGTGTTTGTGTGTGTGTGTGTATGTGTGTTGTGTGTGTTCGTACAATTCTTATCCACTACAATGGCTTGATTATTGAACAGCAGAGCTGCCACTCCAGACTGTTCAGTATCTTTTGATCTCCCTTTGCAAACCTTGCAAATCCTCAAGCATAGGCACAAAGATTGCCCCTTACATTTTAATAATGTATGCGAAAGCTTTTAGTTAATTCAGTCAACTTTTTTTTCTCTCCACACTTTCGTTTTGTCCATTTTACTACCCTTCGCTTGCTGCTTTGGCGGTGCTCTTGGATTCTTTATAGAACCCTTGTGTGAAACACCACTAATTAATGGAATGTTATAGTGTCTCTATTTGACTCCAAGAGAACAGACACAATCAGTCGTGTCTCCCTGATGAGTCTGACCAGTGGACGAAAGGCCAAGGAGAAAGCAATACAATAGATTGCCTTTGAGGGGATAACGAAGGGGGGGGGGTGTCCCTCAAGCAGCAAGTGAAGGTTTCTCATATTTGTAATATATTCCCCCATTTTTTCTTCTTCCCTTCTCCTCTCACTCTCTCTCTCTCTCTACACTCCTCTCTCTCTCTCTCTCTCCTCTCTCTCTCTCTCTATTCTCTCGCTCTCTCTCTCTCGAAAGTTTCAAAGTTTGCCAATTCATTACTTCTATAATGACTGAAGAATTTGTTACCTACCTTGTTTTCCCCCACTACCTAATTATTCAGCATTTTATTGGTTTGGTTCAATTAGTGGGAGACTGCCATCTCTTTTGAGATCCAGGTATAGGTTGTTATGTACAATTCTTAGCCACTGACAATGGCTGGGTTATTGAACAGCAGAGCTGACCATTCAACTGTTTTTTTTATCTTTTGATCTCCCTTGAATCCTTGAATGGATCTTCAAGCATAGGATCAAAGATTGTCCCCTTACATTTTATAATGTTTGCATAATGCTTTTAGTTATTCATCAACTTTTTTCCTCTCCACACTGTTTCATTTTACTACCCTTCACTTGCTGCTTTGGCGGTGCTGTTGGATTCTTTTTTTGAACCCTTGGTGGTGAGAACACCACAGAATTATGGACTGTGGTGTGTCTCTATTTGACACCAAGAGCACAGACACAATCAGTCGTGTCTCTCTGATGAGTCTGATCCGCCGGATGAAAGGCCTATGAACAGGCAATACAAATAGATCTGCCTTCGAGAGGGATTATGATGGTTCCCTTAGGCAACTAGTGAAGGGTTTCTTATATTTGTAATATATTCCCCCATTTTCTTTTCTCTGCCTAAAAGTCCAAATCTTTGCCACGTCATTACTATAATGACTGAAGAATTGTTACCCTGCACTTGTTTTTCCCCACTACTTAATTGTTCAGCATTATATATATATATATATATATATATATATATATATATATATATATATTATATAATATATATATATATAATATATATATATTATATATATATATATATATATATATATATATATGTAAACAATAAACTAAAAATTCGAAAGATAAGTACCAAGCACCATTCCAGCAACCTACAGAGCAGCTTGGTGTTGCAATGACTGCAAGAAATATTCAATTATAAACAAAGCTTGCTCTTATATCTTAGATTGAAGAATAGGGGGAGATAAGCTTTCATATCTGCAGTGGTAGATAATTCTGCCGAACTAACAGTATGTGCTTGAGTGGGTGAATGGGTAAAAATAAAATAAATGCTTCTCAAAATGAGCCTTCAGCAAGCTTATAGTCTCCACGGGGGAAACAGTCTGCAATGGGGAGGAAATCAAGCATATAACTCATGGTCAGATACCGATATTTCGAAACCTGATTGTTTCTCCTCAGTGACGCGGAAAGTGGTAATTTGACTCCTCTGCCTTTTCAGTTTTAAAACGAATGTTATATCAGAAAAAGGCTGGTGTGCAATACCGTAGTATGTTTGTTGAGTTTTCAAAAAGCCAACGAAAGGTGCACCTAAGAAGCAAAAGGAAATCATGAAACAGCAAAACAAGCTACATTTTCTTGTGGAAAGTAGAAAATATAAAAAGATAACCTCTTAAGACACAAGTGCTGAGGGACAGTTCTTAGAATGAATCTTCAAGGGACTAAATTACAATAAACTAATAAATTCGAAGGATAAGTACCGAGCACCATTCCAGCAACTTAGAGAAGAGCTTGGTATTGCAATGACTGCAAGAAATATTCAATTTATGAACAAAGCTTGTTCTTATGTCTTAGATTGAAGAAATAGGGGGAGATAAGCATTCATATCTGCAGTGGTAGATAATTCTGCCTAACCAACAGTATGTGCTTTGGTGGGTGAATGGGAAAAATTAAATAAATGCTTCTCAAAATGAGCCTTCAGCAAGATTATAGTCTCCAAGGGGAGACAATCTCCAATGGGGAGGAAACTCATAGCATATAACTCCTGGTCAGATACTGATATTTCGAAACCTGATTGTTTCTCCTCAGTGACCGCGGAAAGTGGTTATATACATACAACAACATTTCTAAAAAATGCAACTTATGTACTACAGAAAAGTGGTTGATGTTATGTAAACCCCATCTAGCATCCCTGAACTCTAAAGTAGAAACGAGAAACAATTGCAGGCATAAATGGAAATCTTTGTCAATGCACCATTCCGTAACACGTCCCCCCTGAACGCGCCCCCAAAAAGAAAAAAAAACTGGCAGGCCGTGCCACGCACAGAACTCACACGCCCACACACCACAATATATAACACGGTGGCGTGCCCAAATTGTTTACCCTGAGGAGAGCGTTTAAACTGGAAACAGCTTGTAGGTTTTTAATTTTTCCATTTTAAAATCCTATTTTAAACTGGTATGTCGCTCCCTACATGGTTGAGCAACTTTTAACGTTGTGAGTGGCTTTTTAACTCTGATTTAACTCTGATTTTATTGATTGCTCCTCACGTTGAGCACTGTGGCCTAGCAGAATCTAAATTTAAAATGGAGGAATTAACTTTGGGCAGTCCACCAAAAATAACCTTTTTTCCAAACAAACTCTACATGAAAAAAACTCATGGGGCAGACTGAAATTTTGCGCCAAAAAAAGGGGGAAAGCCTTT